>JBBPUG010000131.1:0-42138 GCA_038094535.1 Tubosaeta aff. alveolata
TCACTATGCCTACGATATGTACCACTACAAACAGTTTATGATGTTCCTGCTTGTTAGTCTTACCAATGTGTAAACAAGGTTCCTGCCGAAAACTTGGCCTCATGTCTAGTATGAAATACAGTGCTGCATATAAACATTCGAGTGTGAAGTGAGAGGGTCCAGGAATGCCTGGAGGGTGTGGTATGGGGGGAGAGTATGTAAGCGCTTATTCAGCCTGAGCTTTACCCACGCCAAGGGTGTGAAAAAAAACTGTACCGCAAAATATCAGCTCAACAGTCCCCACCTCCATTCTACCTCATTTCCTGTAATTGCCCTCAGGTTATGGATGGGCTCGTTTGAGAGATATGTCCATTTTTGCACAACTTTGATTAGTATAATATTGCGCAAATACAGCCACCACAACTATTTATGATCAGTATAACATGAATTGGAAAATATGTGTGAAATATATTGATGTGTTTAGACCTCATATCTGAGCAATTTTGATAGATTGAGAATTGCTTAAATCAGACTGTCTAAGATGTAATGGAAAGAAAGTACCATGAGGTAAGACTAAGGGATTATGCGTCGCGATCCAGGGGGTCTGGTTCCGAATAGGGGGTGATATTGGGATTTCAGCACCCAGTTGCATGATGTTAAGTGTCTCTCAATTGCCCTGTAGTGAGAAGGGGTAGCTAGACGACACCTAGCATGAAGAGAGGGCAATCTGATGTGAAAACCGGATTGAAACGAGCAGAGAACAATGAGTCCGGTCCAACGGAAACTAGATAGACGAAGACAGAGGGTATGAATGATGACGATGACAAGAAGAGAACTGACCACAAACAAACCGAGAGTCAGAGAGAGAGATATTATTGCAATTGCACGGTACAAGGCTTTATAGTTGTCAAAGTGGAGTTCGTACAGAGACCAACTCCAGTCGTTTCTCACCTGTCTTTCACCCTACCTCTTTCAGACTTATGCATATCTATTATAGTATAGTCTTACCTTGTGTCGATCGCTTGGTGGCGCTCCTATTCCCTCCAAACACACACTGCTGCGCTCTTTGTTCTTTCCTGAAGTAGCACACCTATTTTCGCCTATTTTGTTCCGGACTTGTCCAGAGTTTAGTGAGCGCGTATCCTCGTCACTATTTAACCCTTCCGACTTCTTCGTCTCACCTAGTTGTGCTCAGTACTAGTGGCACATTCTGAGTTGGGCATTGTTGCCCTTTATTTAGACACTTTAACAGGTTATGAGCCCTGCTAGCGCACACTAGCACAAACTCCGTGACCTTGCACAACTCCACTTACACAGCGTAATCATTACCATTTCTCTGATGCCTTCCAACAACTCCTCGATCATGGAATGTCCCACTTTACTCGGACCAGAAAATTTCCAAGTATGAAAACTATGCATCTCTGCTAAACTCCGCAGGGAAAAAAGTCCTTGGAGTTGTACTTGGTTCAGACATCTGCCCAACCGCTGGTGCCTCCACCTCCACCTCCGCTAAACCCCAAAGCTCTGCCTCCGTCACGATCAGCTCAGGGAGATGAAGTCCAAAAATGGACTGAGCAAGATGAAAAGGCACACGGCATCATCCAGGACCATATCTGCGATGCAATCCTTCTCCGGACCAAGTCCTATACCTCCGCCAAAGACTTATACGACGCACTCCTAGAACTCTACCGGAAGTCGGACCTCCTCTCCACCTACCACTCCTATTGCCAACTGTTCGCATCAGAGTGGGACGGAAAATCCGACATCTCCAAGCACATTGCATCTATTTGCACACTGGAGACTTGACTAGTGGGAATGAAGTACGTCGTCGACCCCAAAATTCTCACATTCATCCTTCTCCATTCGCTCCCTAAAACCCTGAAGTGGAGCACCTTCGCATCGTCAGTCATCAACACTATCGACGAAAGCAAACTCTCTTTCAACTCCATTGAAACCCACATTGTCTCCAAAAACACAAGGCTAAAACTCTCCACGAAAATCAACTCTGCTCACTCCACCAATGCCAAAGGAGAGCGAAAGAAGAAGAATGCGAAGTACTGCGAATACCACCAAACAAATGGACACAGTACGGAGGAATGCCGGAGTTCGAAGTGGTGGCCACAGGAGCTAAAGGAGAAGTACAAAAAGGAGAAGGCGAACACAGTAGAAGGAGATCCCAATCTGGACACTAAACCACTGGACAAGACGAATGTAGCTAGTGCTCATGTAAATCGTGCCTTATACAAACACATTCACCTACATCTCGTCCGATCCCAAGAATTCGCTGGAGGAAACCATCATTATTGATTCTGGAGCAACATCACACATGGTACCTCAATGAGATTGGTTCTCTACATACTCCGAACTCTCCCCCGCACGTCCAGTCCAATTCAGCGATAACTCCGTTGTACACGCAATTGGAATAGGAACAGTAATCCTTTGCTCAAGTGTCGACAAACACCGCTATGAAATCACCCTCAGTGATATCCTACATGTACCGGAGTTCACATTATCTTTGATCTCTGTTACCCAAGCTGTCAAAATTAGGATTCTGCACATCATTCCCAGGGATGTCAAACTCCTGCTCCGTAAGGAAAAGATGTCACATTGTCATGCTTGGACACCACAAGAAACAGACTGTATCATGCTGCAGTAACTCCAATATGTACTCTGGATTCCAGCCTAATCTCCATCAACATAAACACTTTGCACCGCCGATTAGGACACATCTCTGTACTGCTAATTCAAACAATGGTATGAAAAGGCTAACTGCGGGGCATTGACAAACTCACCGGAACACCGGAGTTCTGTGAACCATGTACCATTGGGAAACTAAAGAAATTACCCTTCAAATCACATGAGTACCCACGCACCTCAGCTCCTCTGCAAATGGTGCACACAGATGTCAGAGGTCCGATATCCCCAAAATCCCATGAGGGCTACAGGTACTGGCTCCTAATCGTTGATGACTACAGTCGATTCCCGTGGATCTATTTCCTTAAGCACAAAAGCGATGTCCACGACACCTATCTCCGTTGGAAGTCTGATGTCCAAAACTTCCTCCGCATGGAAATCACCATGGAATGCTTTTCGGACCTACACGTCCAGTTTATCCGAAGCGACAGGGGGAGTGAGTACTGTCAAAGTATAACTCCGGACATCTCTGGAGTTCGCTCAGAGACCAACTCCAGTCGTTTTTCGCTCATTTCTCATTCTACCTCTTTCGGACTTACTTACACCCTCGTGTCGATCGCTTGGTGGCGCTCCTACTCCCTTCGAACGCGCGCTGCTGCGCCCTTTGTTGATTCCCAAAGCAGCACGCCTATTTTCGCCTATCCCGTTCCGGACCCTTTCCAGAGTTTAGCGAGCGCGTAGCCTCGTCACTATTTAACCCTTCCGACTCCTTCGTCTCACCTCAGTTGTGCTCAGTACTTGCAGCACATTCTGAGTTGGGCATTGCTGCCCCTATTTAGATACTTTAACAGGTTATGAGCCCTGCTAGCGCACACTAGCACAAACTCCGTGACCTCGCACAACTCCGCCTACATAGCGTAATTGTTACCGCATCTCCGATGCCCTCCGAAAACTCCTCGATCGTGGAATGCCCCACTCTACTCGGATCCGAAAATTTCCAAGTATGGAAACTACACATCTCCGCCAAACTCTGCAGAGAAAAGGTCCTCGGAGTTGTACTTGGCACAGACGTCTGCCCAACCACTGGTGCCTCCGTCTCCGCAAAACCCACAAGCTCCACCTCCGCCACGATCAGCTCAGGAGATGAAGTCCGAAAGTGGACTGAGCGAGATGAAAAGGCACACGGTATTATCCAGGATCACATCTGCGACGCAATTCTCCTCCGGACAGAATCCTACACCTCCGCCAAAGACTTATATGACACACTCCTAGAACTCTACCAGAAGTCAGACCTCCCCTCCGCCTACCACTCCTACTGCCAACTGTTCGCATCGGAGTGGGACGGGAAATCCGACATCTCCGAACACATCGCGTCTATCCGTACACTTGAAACGTGAACTAGCGGGAATGAAGTACATCGTCGATCCCAAAATTCTTGCGTTCATCCTCCTCCATTCGCTCCCCAAAACTCCGGAGTGGAGCACCTTCACCTCGTCGGTCATCAACACCATCGACGAAAACAAGCTCACTTTTAACTCCGTCAAAACCTGCATTCTCTCCGAAAACGCCAGACTAAAGCTCTCCACCAAATCCGACTCCGCCCACTTCGCTAACGTTAAAGGAGAACGGAAGAAGAAAAGCGCGAAGCACTGCGAGTACCACCAGACTAGTGGACACAGTACGGAGGAATGCCGGAGCTCTAAGTGGTGGCCGCAGGAGTTAAAAGACAAGTACAAAAAGGAGAAAGCGAACTCGGCGGAAGGAGATTGTAGTCCAAATACTGATCCGCCGGACAAAACGAATGTAACTAGTGCTCACGTAGACCAAGCTTTATATCAACGCATTCAGGCCTACGTCTCGTCCGATCCCAAAAACACGCCGGAAGAAACAATCATCATCGACTCCAGAGCAACCTCGCATATGGTACCTCATCGAAGTTGGTTCTCAACGTACTCCGTACTCTCTCCCGCATGTTCGGTCCAATTTGGCGACAACTCCGTTGTCCGAGCAATCGGAAAAGGAACGGTCATCCTCCGTTCAAACGTAAATGAACGAAACTACGAGATCGCCCTCAGCGACGTACTACATGTACCGGAGTTCGCGCTATCACTGATCTCCGTTCCAAAATTGTCCAAAGTAGGATTCTGCACATCGTTCCCTGGAACATCGGACTCCTGCTCTGTAAGAAAAGGACGTCACACCATCATGCTTGGACACCACAGAAATGGATTATATCACGCCGCCGTAACTCCAATGCCTGCTCCGGACTCTAGCCTTATCTCCGTCGACATAAACACCTTGCATCGCCGACTAGGACACATCTCCTTCCCATGGATTCAAATGATGGTGCAAAAAGGCCAACTCCAAGGCATCGACAAACTCACCAGAGCACCAAAGTTCTGCGAACCATGCACCATGGGAAAACAAAAGAAACTCCCTTTTAAATTGCATGAACATCCACGCACCTCCGCTCCCCTGCAAATGGTACACACCTACGTCGGAGGTCCGATAACTCCGCAATCTTGCGAAGGGCACAGATATTGGCTCCTAATAGTCGATGATTACAGTCGCTTCCCTTGGATATACTTCCTTAAGCACAAAAGTGATGTCCGGGACACCTACCTCCGCTGGAAATCCGATGTCCAAAACTTTCTTCGCACGAAAATCACCACGGAATGCTTTTCGGATCTACATGTCCAGTTTATCCGGAGCGACGGGGGGAGCAAGTACACAAACAAAGAATTCAAAGACGTACTCAGGAGCGAAGGTACATTCCTAGAAACCTCCGCACCATACACTCCGGAACAAAACAGACTGGCCAAACGCATGAACCAAACATTGTCACTTCTCGCAAACTCCATGCTCGAGGACTCCAAACTTCCAAAATCCTTTTGGACAGACGCCATGTCCACCGCTGCGTACATCTCCGCCCGGAGTCCGACCTCCGCCCTAAACGGGGATACACCATACCACGCGATATTCAAGCGACCAGTTGACTCCACTCTATTCCGGCCCTTCGGATGTATTGGATACGCTTTAATCCCAAAAGAACAGCAAAAAGGAAAATTCCAAGCCCACGGACGAAAGTGTATCATGCTTGGCTACACACACGGACAGCAAGCATACAAACTCCTAGACTTGGAGCGCCGGACCATCATCTCCAGTCGACATGTCACCTTCAACGAGACCAATACCATCTCTGACTCTGAAGCCACTCCTTGGATTTGTGCATCCAAGGATCAGTGGGAGGGACTCAACATCCATTCAGTACAGACATCCGAAACAACTCCGGATGAGGACGACGACGAGCAAGCCGCAACACTCCCTCCAGCCTCAGTGGGAGATGCTCACGACCCAGATGAAGTTCTCAACCTAGCAGACAAGCTCAGTCAACTCCACCTTCAACCTCCAACTCCTGAACCAACTCCGTCACAAACTCCGGTGCATCCTCCCGCACAAATGGTCGGAGGAGTTCGCAGGGGAAGCCATGCGCGAAAACCTGCAAACAAAAACCAGGACTACCAACGCACCTTAGACGAGGAAGTGCAACGGAAACGGGGGGGCCATGAAGACGCCGCTGAAGAAGCTGAGATCGAAGACATTCTGGAACCTACGGAGTCCGATGAAGAAACCTCCGATGAAACTCCCGATGTGCCCGGAGCCTTCTACAGCTCTGACCAACTCCATGATCACATCTTCGCCGGAATCGCCCACGGACCTATGGAAGAAAACCTCCCAAAAACCATAAAAGAGGCTTACCAATGTCCGGACGCAGATAAATGGAGATCCACGGTGGAGGAAGAACTCCTCAGCCTTAACGCGAACCATGTATACGAAACGGTTCCACTCCCCACCGGAGTAACTCCGATCACCTCCAAGCCCGTTTTCCAGATCAAACGCAACGAAAACGGAGATGTGGACCGATACAAAGTTTGGATCGTTGCGTGGGGTTTCACCCAAAAGGAAGGTGTAGACTATAAAGAGGTATTCGCTCCGGTCACAAACCTCGACTCCGTACGGACGATCGTGGCCCTGGCTGCAAAATACAATCTGGAATTGGACCAAATGGACGTCTCCACTGCATACCTGAACGGAGAACTGGAAGAGGAACTGTACCCCCTACCTCCGGAAGGAGTACCCATCCAACCCGGATACTGTTGGCGACTTCGGAGATCGCTGTATGGACTTAAAGCAGGCAGGCCAAACATGGAACAAAACACTAGACAAAAAGTTAGGAGAACTTGGCTTTACCAAACTAAATGTGGAAACATGCCTCTACGTCCTCCAAAAACAAAACCAGGTCTGTTTCCTAGTCGTATACGTCGACGACCTGCTCCTTGCCGCCAGCACAAGAAGCGAAGTTTATCCTAGGAGTTGAAGTCTGACGAAACCGGAAGCTCTGTACCATCTCCTTGTCGCAAACTCAATATGCGCAAACTGTCCTCCAGCGCACCGGGATGGGAAACTCCACTCCATGTCAATCTCCCATGCTCCACGGCCTGTTGCTGTCCGCAAACGATCCGGAGAACAATTCCACAATACCGGAGATGATCATCAACGGAACTAAGGTGTCGTACCTGACAGTCATAGGTTCACTTATGTACCTTATGATGGGAACATGACTGGACCTCGCCTACTCCGTCAGGACCCTCAGCCGTTACAGCTCTGCTCCCAAGGAATGTCATTGGAACGCCGCAAAACATGTACTTTGCTATGTCCGAGGTACCACAGACATGGAACTCCGGTTTGACGGAAATGAAGTGTCATTGGACATGGATTTCCACAGTTTTTCGGATGCCAGATGGTCGCAAGACCCAGACAACTCCAGATCTGTCTCCGGGTACGTTTTTATCAGCAACCACGGCGCCATCTCCTGGTCCAGCAAATTACAAAGCATGGTTGCTCTATCTTCTACCGAATCGGAGTACATTGGACTTAGCAATGCCAGACAACACCTCGCATGGCTTTGGACTTTCTTCGAGGAGATCGGACATCCGCAAACTGGACCAACCATACTTCATTGCGATAATCAAGCCGCTATCATCCTATGCCGGGATCTGCAGTTCCGTGCTCAGACAAAGCACATCAAACGAAAATATCATTTCGTTCGGGATGATTTGGTTGGAAAAGGGGAAGCCATGGTCCAGTACGTCCCTACCGGAGATATGGTAGCTGACATCCTTACAAAACCCCTGCCTCGCGAACAACATTGGAAGTTCGTAAGGGCTATGGGCCTACGACTGCGCTCGAGTGGGAGTGTCAAAGTATAACTCCGGACATCTCCGGAGTTCACTCAGAGACCAACTCCGGTCATTTTTCGCTCATTTCTCATTCTACCTCTTTTGGACTTACTTACACCTATTATAGTATAGTCTTACCTCGTGTCGATTGCTTGGTGGCGCTCCTACTCCCTCCGAACACGTGCTGCTGCGCCCTTTGTTGATTCCCAAAGCAGCGCGCCTATTTTCGCCTATCCCATTCCAGACCTTTCCGGAGTTTAGCGAGTGCGTAGCCTCGTCACTATTTAACCCTTCCGACTCCTTCGTCTCACCTCAGTTGTGCTCAGTACTTGCAGCACATTCTGAGTTGGGCATTGCTGCCCCTATTTAGATACTTTAACAAGTACACAAACAAAGAATTCAAAGACGTACTCAGGAGCGAAGGTACATTCCTAGAAACCTCCGCACCATACACTCCGGAACAAAACAGACTGGCCAAACGCATGAACCAAATGCTGTCACTCCTCACCAACTCCATGCTCGAGGACTCAAAACTTCCAAAGTCCTTTTGGACAGATGCCATGTCCACTGCCGTGTACATCTCTGCCCAGAGTCTGACCTCTGCCTTGAACGGAGACACACCATACCACGTGATATTCAAGCAACCAGTTGACTCCACTCTATTCCGGCCCTTCGGATGCATCGGATATGCCTTAATCCCAAAAGAGCAGTGAAAAGGAAAATTCTGAGCCCACAGATGAAAGTGTGTCATGCTTGGCTACACACACGGACAGCAAGCATACAAACTTCTAGACCTAGAGCACTGGACCATCATCTCCAGTCGACATGTCACTTTCGATGAAACCAATACCATCTCCAATTCCGAAGCCACTCCTTGGATTTGTGCATCCAAGGATCAGTGGGAGGGACTCAACACCCATCCAGTACAGACATCCGAAACAACTCCAGACAAGGAGGACGACAAGCAAGCTGCAACACCCCTTCCAGCTTCAGTGGGAGACGTTCATGACCCAGATAAAGTTCTCAACCTAGCAGACAAGCTCAGCTTACTCCACCTCCAACCTCCAACTCCTACACAAACTCCATCACAAACTCTGGTATATCCTCCTGCACAAATAGTTGGAGGAGTTCGCAGGGGAAGCCATGCGCGAAAACCTGCAAACAGAAACCAGGACTATCAACACACCTTAGACGAGGAAGTACAACGGAAATGGGGGGGCCATGAAGACTCCACTGAAGAAGCTGAGATCGAAGACACTCTGGAACCTATGGAGTCCGACGAAGAAACCTCCAATGAAACTCCCGACGTGCCTGGAGCCTTCTGCAGCTCTGATCAACTTCACGATTACATCTTCGCTGGAATCGCCCATGGACCTATGGAAGAAAACCTCCCAAAGAGCATAAGAGAAGCCTACCAATGTCCAGATGCAGAAAAATGGAAATCCGCGCTGGAGGAAGAACTCCTCAGCCTCAACGCTAACCATGTATATGAGACAGTCCCGCTTCCCACCAGAGTAACTCAGATCACCTCCAAGCCTATTTTCCGAATCAAATGCAATGAGAACGGAGACGTGGACCGATACAAAGTCCGGATTATTGCACAGGGCTTTACCCAAAAGGAAGGCATAGATTACAAGGAGGTGTTCACTCCAGTCGCAAACCTCAACTCCGTACGGACCATTGTGGCCCTGGCAGCAAAATACAATTTGGAGTTGGACCAAATGGACGTCTCTACTGCATACTTGAACAGAGAACTGGAAGAAGAGCTGTATCTCCTTCCTCCAGAGGGAGTACCCATTCAACCCAGATATTGTTGGCGACTTCAGAGATCGCTGTATGGACTCAAACAGGCAGGTCAGACATGGAACAAGACCCTGGACAAAAAGTTAGGAGAACTCAGCTTCACAAAGCTAAATGTGGAGACATGTCTCTACGTCCTCCGAAAACAAAATCAGGTCTGTTTTCTCATAGTGTACATCAACAATCTACTCCTCGCTGCCAGCACACAGAGTTTCATGAACTCTGTAAAGTCGTCGTTATCATCCACTTTTAAGATGCACAACCTTGGAGAAGCAATGTTCATCCTAGGAGTTGAAGTCTGACACAACCGAAAGCTCCGCACCATATCCTTATCGCAAACTCAGTATGTGCAAACTGTTCTCCAGCGCACCGGAATGGCAAACTCCACTCCATGCCAATCACCTATGCTTCACAGCCTGTCGTTATCTGCAAACAATCTGGAGGATAACTCCACAGTATCGGAGATGACCATAAATGGAACTAAGATGTCATACCTAATGGTCATAGGCTCACTCATGTACCTCATGATGGGAACACAACCGGACCTCACATACTCCGTCGGAACTCTCAGCCATTTCAGCTCTGCTCCCAAAAGGTGCCATTGGAACGCTGCAAAACGCATACTTTGCTATCTCCAAGGCACCCCAGACATGGAACTCCGTTTCGACGGTAATGAAGTGTCATTGGACATGGATTTTCATGGCTTCTCAGATGCCAGATGGTCGCAAGACCCGGACAACTCCAGATCCGTTTCCGGATACGTTTTCATCAGTAATCGCGGCACCATCTCTTGGTCCAGTAAACTGCAAAGCATGGTTGCTCTGTCTTCTACCGAATCGGAGTACATCGGACTTAGCAATGCCGGACAACACCTCGCATGGCTTTGGACTTTCTTTGAGGAAATTGGACATCCACAAACTGGACCAACCACACTCCATTGTGACAATCAAGCTGCTATCATCTTATGCTGGGATCCACAATTCCGTGCTCGGACAAAGCACATCCAATGGAAGTACCACTTTGTTCGGGACGACTTGGTCGGAAAGGGGGAGGCCATGGTCCAGTACGTCCCTACCAGAGATATGGTAGCTGATATTCTTATGAAACCCCTACCTCACAAACAACATTGGAAATTCGTAAGGGCTATAGGCCTGCGACTGCGCTCGAGTGGGAGTGTCAAAGTATAACTCCAGACATCTCTGGAGTTCATACAGAGACCAACTCCATTCGTTTCTTGCCCGTCTTTTACCCTACCTCTTTCGGACTTACGCTGTAACGCGAGGTGCACCCGAGAGAACGTTGACGACACAAAGTATACTCAAGGGAGAGTTCGACTAAACCCAAGAGAGGTGGACGCTCACGAAGAGGTACCACAGCGTCTCTCCTAGCAAACTTAGTGCAAACCGAAGACAGAGGACTGAGGATGAAGACAAGGGAGCATGCTGGTCTCAAGAATCACTCGAGGAAGGAGAATGAGTACGACGAATATCGTTGGCTATGGACAAAGAACTTAGGATGAGGAGATCCAAGGGGTTTGGACGAAGGATGTTGGCTGGGACTGGGGACAACGACGAGGAGCTCAGAGAACTTGAGAATTGCTCAAGGACAGAGAAGGGCTAGCACCAGGTGTGTAGATTCAGAGTAAGGAGCTACTGTACTATACAGGTGATCAGGTATATAAGTGTTCCAACCGTGAGAGAATGAAACGCTATGGAACGTTATGGAACATGGGGAAACATCGCTGTCATGAGAGAGACAGCTGTGGAGCTAATCGTCCAATGAGAGAACAAAGATAAGGCAAGATAAAAGAAGGAACTGTAGAGTCAAGTCATCTACCTTGGAAAGGAAATGACAACACAAGGAAGTCATTGATACGAGAAAGGTGAGAGGACAAGACGACAGTTCGAGACGTTACTCAGGAGAAGAAGTAAGCCTGAGGAACAAAGGTAAGAGTTATCACCTGAAGGAAATGTTGATAGCCTCAAGGGAAAGTCATAGTTGACGACGAGAAGAGAAAGAACTGAAGGGAAAGATGAGAGAGGAGCACATAAGGCGAAGAGAAAGAAAAGAATCATAACATACGCATACCTATTATAGTATAGTCTTACCTCGTGTTGATCGCTTGGTGGCACTCCTACTCCCTCCGAACACACGCTGCTGTGCTCTTTGTTCTTTCCTGAAGCAGCGCGCCTATTTTCACCTATTTTGTTCTGGACTTGTCTGGAGTTTAGCAAGCACGTATCCTCGTCACTATTTAACCCTTCCGACTTCTTCGTCTCACCTCAGTTGTGCTCAGTACTAGTGGCACATTCTGAGTTGGGCATTGTTGCCCTTTATTTAGACACTTTAACAATAGTCCAGGTATTTCCCAGGACTTTCGAAGCAGGAAGATCTAAGAAAGAATACCTATCTACAGCTGTAAATCCCAAGATGACCCACCAAAATCGAAACAGAAGAGATATGTGTGGTTGAAACAACAAGATCTAAGAAGGCAAGAACCAATGACAAACGAAAAGAGACAAATGAAAAGTGTCCGACCCGGATACATCTTGGGCAGACTGTGCAGACTAACGGGATACCAACAATCGGAACTGGACTGAACTTGGATCGATGCGGATGGACATGGGACACAATGGAGGTCTTGAACGACAGGTGGATAATACCTAGAATACCTGTAGAACGTTCCCTACAAATGTAGAGAGCTGAAAGCTCCTACAGTGTGCAATTCAGCAAGGTTTCAAGTCTCGTGGTGTTGCACCCACCTCATGGGGAGTGGCAATAGACAACATCAAAAAAGAGTTTTATGCTGAAGTTACCCATGATTTCCCTATCCTAGGTGTGTGTGCTAGCAACTGGAAGGCAGATGCAATTGCCACCACAGGATATTCATCCTGGAGGCAAACACATTTGTTGAACACTGGCAATACTGACCACATGGAGGCCTCAAAGCGTCGAGTGAAGCAGGAAGGCCCATCTGATAGAAAGCATATCAAGCTTGCTTTAGAGAATGTTGAAATTGCAGATGGTCTTTCCAGAGACTTTGGAGTGGTGCATGATTCTAATATATCCTTACAAGTCATTCAGCTAGTCACTCCATCTTTCACTGCAGGTTGATCAGGCTGTTGTCCAGGGCGTTGCTCAGCCAGTCCAGGTGACTACTCAGCCAATCGTCCAGCATGTCATGGAGTCTGTCAATCAGCCCACTGCCCAGCCAGTCCAGGCAACTACTCAGCCAATCATCCAGCTTATTGCTTAGCTCATCACTGAGCCCATCACTCTGCCTGTTGCTCAGCCTGTCACCCTGCCCATCACCCAGCCCATTGCTCAGCCTGCCACTCAACTCATTCCAAGCCAGCCTGTCACTCAGCCCATCCCTCAGCCTGTTGCTCAACCCATTTCAAGCCATCCCATCACTTAGCCAATCCTGGCGACTCCCTCTGTCATTTGGCCAATCACTCCCATTGCTTAGCCTGCTACTCAACCCATCACCCTGGTCGCCATCCAACCCATTGTTCTGCCCATCTCACAGCCAGTCACCCAACTAGTACATATGCCACCCATTCAAGCTCAGAGCAACAGTGAATTAACGCTATCTGGGAATGAATCCGATGGGCCAGCGCAAGTCAAAACTGGTCCTATAATCACAAAAAACCCTCTGTGAGACTTTGTAATTATCACTCACATCACTGGCTACTAATACATTCATGGACAGTGATACAATGTTAAAGCCGGGAAACAAACAGGCCCAGTGGGACAAACTGCAAGCAACCAGTTCGAAAACTACAATTACAACCAGACTGAAGAAGGCCAAATGAAGCAAGACAGGAACTACAGCTCCAGAGATGGTGCAAAGCAAGAACTGGCAGCCTTGCAACATGAGAACAGGATGGTGAGTATTTTCACTGCTTGCTGATACATTACTATGCCACTGAAATGCACCCATGAATAGCACTTTGTGTGCATACCACTGGTTGGCTCAAGTCAATCTGAGCAGAAACAATGAGTTGTTCAACATATATTGGAAGGGTGTCTCCACAGCACACAAAAAGGTGAATTGCAGACATTGATATATGTAAATGATACTAACACTTGATTGTACTTTAATAGCAATACAAAGAGGAGTCTACAAACTTGGTGAGTACCTTTTCTCTTTTTGTTTACCATCCATCGAGTGACTCAGTCTTAGGTCAAAGGAAAGCAATGGATTGGATTCACACTGGACATCATCACAACACTCTCACAAGGCACTATGTACAAATGTCAAGTCACCACGAACTTTCAAATGGACACCCTGCAAACTGTGTCTGCAATTGTATGAAGGGAGTAGAAGGGAAGTGGAGAGGGTAGATGGGGGGTGATGGTGAAGGATGAGTAGATCAGAAGCAAAATGAGTAGATGGAACAAGGTTGGAGTAGAGGGGAGTAGAGGGGAGGTGAGCAAGTAGATAAGGAGCGATGGTGGTATGTGTATAGTGCAGTGGAATGCATGGATTGTGGTATACAATGATCGCAGGCAAGTGCCCTACTGAGATATATTCAATACATGGAGGTACAGAAAACTAGATTCAAGTAGGGGAGCTGGGATGAGCGAGGGCACAGGCATTGTCTATGGAATCAACAGAGATATTATTAAGTCATGCTGGTTGATGGTCACACACGCAGGTAGGAAGGCTGTCTACTATTTGTGCCATTTACCTATTTGTTTGAACTACAATATACTCAGTACATCCACATCACTATTACTCGATCTCTGTACAACTACTTTTCACTGGGCTTGAGTTCTTGGTTGGTTGGTTCAGTCTAGCCATCAGTCTAGAGGTGGTATGCAGTGGAGAGTTGGATGTCATATTGGAGGAGACAGGTGAGTTCAAGAGCAAACACTGAGGTGAATTGTGGACCATGATCCAAATGATGGAGTCATAAAGACCAAAGTGTTTGAATATGTTATCAAAGAAAAGTTTAGTGACTCCTGCTGCATCAATGGTTTTGTTACAAGGGATGAAATTTACCCCCTTTGTAAGGCCATAGTCAATCATAACCATAATATACAGTAGTTAAAACCAGGGGACAATGGGAGATCAGTGATGAGATTGACAGAGATCTGTTGAAACAGCAAAGACGATGTGGATGGAATCAGGTTTAGGGGAGTGACTGTGGGATGTAACACTAGGCATACCCAAGAGAGTGTTCAACTTAACCCAAGAGAGGTGGACACTCACAAAGAAGTACCACAGTGTCTCTCCTAGCAAGTTAAATGTGAACCAGAGAAAGAGGACAAAGGATGATGACAAGAGAGTACACAAGTCTCAAGAATCACTTGAGGACAGAGAATGAGTATGATGAAGATTGTGGACTGAGAACAAAGGACTGAGGACAAAGAGATTCAAGAATCAAGGACAAAGGATGTTGACTAGGATTGAGGGCGATGACCAGGAACTCAGAGAACTTGAGAATCACTCGAGGACAAAGAACAGATACACAGGACAATGTAGATTCAGTGTGAAGAACTATTGTACAGGCAATCCAGTATATAAGTGTTCCAATCATGGGAGAATGGAATGCTATGGAATGTTATGGAATGTGGGGGAATATCGCTGTCGTGAGAGAGACAGCTGCAGAGCTAATTGTCCAATAAGAAAGCAAAGATAAGACTAGACAAAAGAAGGAACTGCAGAGTCGAGTCATCTACCTTGGAAAGGAAATGACTACACAAGGAAGTCATCAGGAAGAGAAAGGTGAGAGGACAGAACAATAGTCCAAGGTGCTACTCAGGAGAAGAAGTAAGCCTGAGGGACAATGATAAGAGTTACTACCTAAAGAAGATGTTGGTAGCCTCAAGAGAGAGTCAACATAGTTGACAAGAAGTGAGAGAACTAAAGGGAACAATGAGAAGACCATATGTAGAAGAAAGAGAGGAAAAGAATTGTAACATGGGATGAGTGTTGACCTTGAATTGTTGACAGATGGCACAGCCAGCCACAAAGTTCTTGATGAAAGTACCAAGTCCAGGCCACCAAAAGTCTTGTTCAAGAATTGCCTTTGTGCAAAATTGGCTAGCATGGCCAGTGGTGGGAGAGAAGTGAATGCTGTGGAGAAGCATGGATCAGGACAAAGGCAGAATATATAAATGACCTTGAACAAAGGTGTTGCTTCTTCCATAGCTTTGAGTGCACAAAGGACCAGTGGATTGGATGATGATGAAGAACAAATGTAGTCAAAGAGTTTGGCATCAAGAGTGTTGATGATGACTGGGTCAGGGAGGATAGCTGTGTTGGTATTTTCAAGGAAGGTGTCAATGGAGTTTTTGCAAGAAAGGGCATCTGCTGGACCCATCTGGGTTCCAGAAATGACCTTCCAGACAAGGTCAAAGTTGAGGAGGAAAAGGGACCATCATGCTTGACAATGAGAGAGTTTGTGGGGGTCTTTGACAAAGGAGAGGTTCTTGTGATCAGTGATTATTGTGACAGGATGGGAAGTGCTAAGAAGGTATTATGGCCATTCTTCAAAAGCAAGGATGACAGCCAGGAGTTCTTGGTCATAGATGCCATAGTTTTGTTTGGTAGGGGAGAAGGCCTTTGAGAAGTAGGCACAGGGATGCAGGTCACCATTGACATCAGCTTGGAGAAGGACAGCCCTAGCAGCAATCAGGAAGGCATTGGTCATGATAGAAAATGGTTGAGATGTGTTAGGGAGAGCAAGGACTAGAGCAGAACTAAACGGAGTGATGAGTAAGCAGAAGGCAGTTTCTTGGAGGGAAGTCCATGACTAGGGTTCATCTTTTTGAGAGAGAAGAACAAGAGAGGTGACAATATTAGAGAAATTGGTGATAAACTTCCAATAGAAGTTGGAAAATCCTAGGAAACTGTGAATTCCTTTGACTGATGTGGGAGGTTTCCAGTCCTTGATGGCAGTGAGCTTGACTGGGTCCATCTCAAGTCATTCTTGACTGATAATTATGCCAAGGTACATACCTTGCCATATTTCCAAACCAAATAGTACTTGTTATAGATATCTCAGTCATATGTCTCTTGTCATATTCTTAAGTCAGGTAATAATTGCAATTAGTCTTAGATAGAGTACTAATCCTAGATAGACATACCTTTCCATATTTCTCAATCAGATAGTCCTTGTCATAGATATCTTAGTCATATGTCTCTTGTCATGTTCCTATTTCAGGTAATAATAGCCATTAGTCTCAGATGGATATACCTTGCCATGATTCTGAGCTAGATGGTTCTTGTCATGGATATCTTAGTCATATGTTTTTTGTCATGTTTCTAAACCAGATAGTTCTTGTTATATCTCTAAGCTAGTTAGTGGTTATCATATTTTCAAACTAGATAGGCTTGTTTCATATTACTCTATCAGATATCTCTTATAATTTTTGAGCATTAGTACCTAGATAATATTAAATGGTCTATGAAATCAATAATATATAAGTGATCAAAGCCATAAACACACCCAAGGATTATATGACTATATCAGAGTGTATGTCATTATTATGGATATTATAAGGGTATTTAAGATAGATAAGACTATATATGATATTAAAATTTGCTCATAGTTTTCCTGATGTGAGTTCAAAATCTTGGACTACTGGACATGACCTGATATGAGTTAGTCAATCTCATCATCAATCACATTAGATTTAGTCTAGAAAAGCCTTTTAAGATGTTTCCAGTTTGAATACCTGTTCTGTTCACTTTCCTGAGTTACCAAGAAAGCAGTGATGGCAGTCAATTGTGTGCATTGTGTTGTCATTAAAGGGGCAGTCCTACCTAATTTGGAAGACTTTAAATTTTCACTCAAAAAGTCAAGTAATTATTCATGAAATCTGCTCTAATAATGAAAGAACAATCAGATATAAGGGTAACCAAGCACTAGCATATAATGAATATTAATATAGTGACAGAAAAGAGAAATGGTGCTACAGAAAGTATTATCCAATAGAGACAACAAAAAGAAATGGTAAAATTATATATGACCAAAAGACAACAGAAAGAATATCACAAAAAAGAAAAAGAATTGTAACACCAAAGATAAATAAATAGTGCCAATTAAATGATAAAAGTAAAGATATATAATGAATAAGAAGTATAAAGGAAAGAATCATAACACTAATTTACAACTATAACTGGAGGTGGATTAACATAAGACATAGAATGCCTAACTAAATAATTGTCAGTAAAGCCAGTAAAAACTATACGTCTACCAGTAGTAACAGGTGCACTGAAATGAGCCAAAACTCTAGCAAGCACAGCCAAAATTTGACCAGGTTTAATTGGGATTTTAATGCCTAATTGAGGAAGACAAAATTCCCCACCCTCCCAGTCACCCACAGCAAATACAAAAGCATATACTGCTGGATGATCATTCCAGTCAATATGCACCAAACCTGAACCACCTTCTTTTACAGCTACTACAAAAAATGGTCCATCAAAGAAAACATCAGGACATAAAAGCTTTTTCTGAGAAAGCAAGTGGTTGACTCTAGAAGAGACTCTAAATTGTTAAAACCAAACATTTAAAATAGAAATGACAAGAATTTAAAATAAACAAACCTTTGGAGCAGTTCCCATTGTGTTGGAGCATCTGATCTCAACAGATAGGAGATTCTAGGAGCTATGAAATCTTTGAGATACTTAAGCAACTGGTTGATGGCCATGATTGCTTTTTCAGATTGGTCCACAGTTTCCCTAGTCAGACGAGGTTTTGTGGCAGTTATCTCCCAGACACCAAAGTGATAAGCAGAACTGCTTGATCTGTTTTTATCTTTGGTGTCATTGTAGTGTTTAGCTCCTAAAAACAATAAATTGTCATTAAATTACTTAATATAACTTTAAAGCATACCTGATTTTACCAACTCATCCCAAAGTCTAACCAGATGTTTCTGGATATCTTGATTGATAACCTGATCCCATCTTATCAAAAGATTAGAAGGGAAGGGCACTTCATCAGATGGTTTAGGCAAAGGTATGTCAGTCAAGGAAATGACAACTTTCTCCTTTTCACTGATGGATTTCAACTGATGTGGAAATTGGGTAGCACTGTATAGCTCAGAAACAGTTTGAGTGACCCTAGCACCACTCCTTTGTCCAGTGATAAAATCATTTGGATAGGATTTGATCACATGAATCACTTAAATAAATATCAATGAATATTTTAACTGTTAAACAAAGTAGTATAACTTGCCTTTGGTTTGTTCTATTTTGGTTTGAACTCCCAAGGGATCTCTGGAATTAATCCTGTGTTCTTGTCTTTTAGTTCTACCAGCACTACTTCTAGTACCCCTTCTAGCCATGGCAAAAGGAAGAGGGCAAAAATGTAATGGAATAAAAAGAGTGAAAAGGATTGAAAAGAGTGATAAGGATAGTGAAAAGGATAGAAAAAAATGGATGAGAGAGATCTAGGGAAACCATCTTAAAACATTGCTTTATATAATGAACAGTCAGGTGCACAGACCAAGCTGTGCTTATTACTAAATAAAGTAAGTGACTGATAGTAAACACACACCATCAGCTGAGCTGCTTGTACAGCCCAGTCATTGGAAATGCTTATAACAGAGCCATGTTGCATAGCAAACAGGCCCACACAGGATTAGTAATCCTGTATAGCACCATGCACAGAACAGCACATATAACCACCTATAATCTGTTATCCAATTTGTAGGAGTAAGAATAGGATTTACAACAAGTACTCAAACATGTCTACTATACATGTGATGCCTCTCATGCCCTCTTACTCCAGTGTTGGTCCATCATCAATGTCAACACTGTGACACATCATAGTACATTTATTGAACAACAAGACTTTGTGTCCAGTCTGGAACTTTCAGAAATTCAGAGTGGTATATGAGGTCATGATGGGTCTTTCTTGTATTCCAACCCACATAGCAGTCATTTGTCCTTCTCTCCCTCAGTTGGGTTCACCAAGGGTGGCTGGTCAAGTGGAAGTGGTGGCCCTTGGGTCACCTCATACAACAGTGCAATAATTTCAGCTGTCTGGGGCAGCAGTTGGTAAGTACTTGGGTAGGGTGATGAGTCAATTACAGGCAATTACCTTGTGTCAGCTGGACATGTGGTCAGAAGATATCAATTCTTCCCACCTTCAGACACAGTCTCACACATCAGGAAATTAGACAATTACTTATCCAACACTCATGTACTTATTTACTACTCATTGCATTACTTATTGGTTGCCAACCAATGAGTAAAGTTTAAGTATGCTACAAGTATGCTACAAGTAATCATACAAGTAATGTATGCAGTCACATCACACCATCTCTCCTTGTCGTCAGTGTAGTGGGTATACCCTGGCATCGCTGTTCAACCTCATCAACATGGTAGTAATAGGGGTTGGGCACATACCTGTGTGCCACCTACCTAAGCATCACTCTCGCTTGCTTGTCATTAGTGCGATTGTGGGGGTGCACCCTTGTGTTGCCAATGCCATCATTGTCATCAGTGCCATTGTGGGGGCACACCCTTATATTGCCATTCCATGGTTATCATCAGTACCGTTGTGGTGGTGCACCATTGCATCACCTTTGCTATCATCATTGGTGCCATTGTGGGGGCATGCCCTTATGCAGCCTTTGCCATCATCATCATCGTTCGTGAGCATGCCACCCCTGCCTTGTTGTCTTATCAACGTGGTGGCAATAGCAGCAGGGGCATGTACCTGTGTCACCCTTACCAGCCTTGCCCTTGCCATGCCATCCCTATAGCAGCCCTGGACACACCACTGCTGTCACTCACTTTGCCATAGAGGTGGGCACACACACATACCTGCATCACCCTCACCACCCTTGCCTCACCATGTCAGGGGCCCACTTGTTGTTGTTGTCATCAGTGCCATTGTGGGGGCACACCCTTGTGTTACGATTCTTTTCCTCTTCTTTCTCCTATGTACACTTCTCTTATCGTCCCCTTTAGCTCTTTCCTTTCTCATCATCTATAACAACTCTCTCTTGAGGCTATCAACACTTTCTTCGGATGATAACTCTAACCATTGACTCTTAGGCTTATTCCTTCTTCTGAGTAACGTCTCTGACTGTCATCTCATCTTCTCACCTTTCTCCTTCTAATGACTCCCTCGTGTAGTCATTTCCATTCCAAGGTAGATGACTCAACTTCACAGTCTTTTCTTGTTATCCTGTCCTATCTTTGCTATCTCATTAGACAATTAGCTCCACAGCTGTCTCTCTCACAATGGCAATGTCTCCCCACATTCCATAATGTTCTATGATGTTCCATTCTCCCACAATGGAAACACTTATATACCCAATTGCCTGTACAATAGTTCTTCACTCTAAATCTACAATCTTTGTTGTACTCATTCTCTGTCCTCAAGCGATTCTCTAGTCCTGTGTGCTCCCTCATCATCGTCCTTCATTCTCTGTCCTCAGTTTGCATTTAACTAGCTAGGAGAGATGCTGTGGTACCTCTTCATGAGTGTCTGCCTCTCTTGGATTAAGTCAAATGCTCTCTTGAGTATGCTTCATGTTACACCTTCCATCACCTTTGCCATCACTGTCATCGTTTGTGGACATGCTGCCCCTGCCTCATTCTGGGTGTGTCTCATCAACATGATGGTGGGTGCATGCACCTGCGTCACCCTCACCACCCTCACCCTCACTATGTTGTCCCTAGAGTAATCGAGGACAGCACTTGGGTAGATGGGGTTGGCATGTCACGGTTGGTTAATCAAGGACAAGATGGAGTTGGCATGTTGTCAAATAGCTGTGGTGGGAATATCACCCACCTCCTTCTCATCATTGCCATGAGAGTGCATAGGTGATGCCCCAACCTTCCTTGCTGTTGAACTGGTGCCAGACACGCAGTTGTGCCTTTGGCCTCTCTGTAGTAACATGCAGTACTCACTGAGGCAAAGTTCTGCATGTGGGACTAACAAGTCACATGCATGCAGGTTCAGAATTCATGTGACCTCCCCTCCAAGTTCTGCCAAGTTCCAACTAATTCTGTCAAGTTCCCTGCCCTCCAACCACCAAGAACAAAGTGGCATGAGTCCATCCTCCCACCACAACTACGACCATAAGGTAACGACAACCCCTCCACAGGACCATGGCAGCAAAAGCTGAGATGACACAGCATGGGCAAGGGCGGCATGCCAACAAATGATGACGATGATAGTGAAGGCAATGCAAGGGCATGCCCCTACAATGGCACCAGTGACGACATCAAAGGCAACACAATGGCACTGATGGCCCATCTGCGGCACCACAATAGGTGATGACAGCATCAATGCACACCGTGATGGGGACGACATGGCAGGGGCAAGGGCGGTGAGAGCAATGCAGGTATGTGTGCTCGCCACTAGCATTGTCATACTTACAAGTCACCCAGAACAAGGTAGGGGCAGCATGCCCACCAACAGCCAAGATGATACAAAGGTGCGCCCCCACAACAACACCGATAACAACAACAATAACAAAGATGCCAAGCAGAATGATGAGGGCAAGGGCAGCAAGGGCAACGCAGGTACATGCCCCCCCCCACTACCACCATCACATTGACAATGCACCCAAAACTGTAATGCAAAGCATACTCAAGAGGGTGTTCAACTTAATCCAAGAGAGATTCGAGGATCCTTAGATGAAGGAAATTGACTAGGACTGAGGACAATGACTAGGGACTCAGAGGACTCAAGAATCACTCAAGGACAAAGAAGAAGTATGCAGGATGGTGTAGATTCAGTGTGAGGAGCTATTGTACAGGCGACCAGGTATATAAGTGTTCCAATCATGGGAGAATGGAACACTATAGAATGCTATGGAATGTGGGGAGACATCACCATCATGAGAGACAGCTGCGGAGCTAATCATCCAATGGGATAGCAAAGAAAAGAGAAGACAAAAGAAGGGACTGTGGAGTCAAGTCATCTACCTTGGAATGGAAATGACTACACGAGGGAGTCATCAGGAAGAGAAAGGTGAGAGGACAAGACAACAGTCAGAGGTGCTACTCAGGAGAAGGAATAAATCTGAGAGCCAATGATTAGAGTTATCACTTGAAGGAAGTGTTGATAGCCTCAAGAGAGAGTTGTAATAGATGACAAGAAGAGGAAGAACTAAAGGGAATGATGAGAGAAGTGTACATAGAAGGAAGAAGAAGAAAGGAATCATAACAAGAATGAGGCAGGGGCAACATGTCCATAAATGGCAACAATGACGGCAAGGGCGACACAAGGGCATGCCCCCACAATGGCACCAACAACGAACAAGCGAGAGCAACACCCAGGAAAGTGGTGCACAGGTATGTGCCCCACTCCCATCACTACCATGCTGATGAGGCTGAAGGACAACATTGGGGCATACCCACCATGACAAGGCAAGCAAGTGCATTGTCACTACTACAATGGTGATAGAGCACTGCACAGCAATGATGACAGTGACAAAGGTGGTGAGCAGACTTAGTGTGTGGCCCCACATTGTGGCACTGCTACTTACAATCTACTTATTATTCATTTGTGCACATAAGTAGTGAATAAGTAGATCATATTTAAGTGGTGAATAAGTGGCAAGTAAGTAAGCCTCTGAGTAGTGAAACCTACTTATTTAAGTAGAAGTTTACTTATTCTGCATTCTACTCAAAATTTACTCATTTGACTTTGAGTAGTCAATAAGTAGCTATAAGTAATATCCTAATTTCCTGATGCAGCTTCCATAGTTTAGTAGTTGCACCTGCATCTTGTCGACAGGCCCATGTATAGTACTGAAATGCTGCTTGATACTTGAATATCCCCATCAAAACATTAAATGTATCTGCACTAATGCACATGAAGTCGCAGCATATGCAACTAGAAGCCATATACCGTACATGTGTCCATGGGCATCAAGCCAGTCAATCAACTCTCCAGTGAGTTGAACAAAAGCATTCCAGGACTCTATTGTCAACCCAAACTTAAGGTGTATGGAGCAAGTATATGATATCCACATGAAGACGTGCCAGAATATCATGCACACACACGAGTAAAGTAGATGCAAAAGACCTGACAGATGACTGGGTTTAAATAATTGTCATGATTTCTTCTTGCATCATACCTGCATTTCGGGGCATACAGCCTGAACATCAGGATCAAAGCCAGTGGGACCACAGACGTCAGCGAGTTTGCTAAGCTGGTACTCAAGATCAGGACAGAAGAGAGTAAGAAAGGACTGTGTCTTGTGAGATCTTGTATTATATAATTCAAGGAGGTCTAGGTTCAATTTCTTCTTGAGGAGGGCATTGACTGGGGAGAGTTAAGCAGAGAAGAAGGGTGTATGTGTAAGGTACCTGTCACACCGACGATGACTTTACAAGTTGCAATCCATGCGGCCATGCTGAGGAGGATTTTATGGCCTGCATGGAGATGGTCAAAAGTGCCCCCCAAGGCAATGATGGGATAACAGGAAGAGGGGAGTGGGTGGGTGATCGGAGGGGACGGAGTTGGGCGGGAAAGGGATGGGAGAAGGATGTGGGGAACAGAAGAAAAGGAGGCTGGAAGAGAGACACCTAGGGGAGGCAATTGCTGTTGAGATGAGTAGAAAGATCAGGGTACATCAGCTATGTGGAAGCAGGCATCAACCTGGGGGGAATATGCTATTGAGGAGAACAGATATGTCGAGAATCTGGTCATGGGCTGCTTTGGATGCCTGCACATAGATGTGTGTGAGGAGAGTCTGCACCTCAACCTAGCACTCACTGCAGGGTGCTGCCATTGGTGCAAATGCATCAGAGAGGATGACAACAACAAGTGTGTCTGTGGTGGTGGTGACGGCGGTGGCGATGGCGGGATTGAGATGTCAGGGTACGTCGAGGCTGTCAAGGGCGGTGATGAGGGCATCTTGATGTCATCACCAGTATGCATGGGAATATGGTGCATGGTGGTGACTACCATGTCCTCGCGTTGGCCACTTCCCATTGACCTCGTCCCGTCGTCTTCCCAGCCTGTCCATATCTGAAACGACTTCAAACCAACGAAGACGTTGACTTCAAGAGGTGGCAACCTTTGCCAAGAAAGAGGAAAATCACAAGGAGGTTTAAAGGAATACTCCAAGTGAACTTGACTGGGGAGACATCCCAGGCAAGCCCTTGGTCTTTATATACTATCTGTACTGTATGTACATGTTGTGACCTAATCTACCAATGAGTCACTAATATGGAATGCCCTAAACCCTAGAGATAAGTAGCATAGCAATGCACAGCACGGAAATGAAGAACATGAGTCATAGACATGTAAGGCTGTGAGCACAGCCTAGATAAGAGACATGAGTCACAGATTGGATCGGGTATGTGTCAGCACTTAAGGCACAGCCTGGCTGTAACACGTATCAAGCCAGCACTTACTGCGTAGCATGGCTGTAGCTCTTGATAAGATCCTGATGAAGATAAGATAAAGAAAGAAAGTGTAAGTGTAAAGTAAGAAATAAACGAGACCGTAACACTACCCCCCTTCTATGGGTTGGATTCCAGACAATCCATGGCAGTGACATAAACTTCAGGATATGGGTTGAAAATACCGAAGTGCTCTGTAAAGGCTTCTCGAAGGAAGAGGTGGGGATTTCGTTCATAGAAGAGTTCTAAGGCGGCTTGCGTGTTAGAAAGATCTTTCTTCGATTGCCAAGTGCAAGTGTCTTCATCGTAACCAGCCCAATGGACCAGATACTCCCAACCACGTCCTTTGCGGCAGGCATCAATGATGTGATCAACCTCATACTCTTCATCTCGGTCCTCGGTGACTAGCACCGGTCCGGGTTCAAAAATAGGTTGGCCAAAAAGGCGTTCCTTAAAAGGTTTAATTTTTGAGACATTAACCACCAGATGAATTTTCATCGTTCGTGGTAACTTCAGTCGAACGGCGTTGTTGCTGACGAGTTCTTCAATTTTAAATGGGCCAAGCCATTTTTCAGACATCTTTTTACTTTGGCGCGTCAAGCGCAAATTATCCGTAGCGAGTAATACTTCATCACCAACTGCGTAAGCAGGGGCGACACTTCGCCATGATGCAGCATTCTTTTTCATTTTATCTTGTGCCAAACCTAAGTTTGCACGTACTTCATCAAACATTTGTTGAACTTTATCAATGAATACATCTGCTGTGGGGGCTTGAGAACTGCCAGGTTCCGTTCCCATTTGCGGCTGGTAAGTCCAGGTAACCTCAAACAGAGTTTTCTTGGTTGCGGACGATTTATGGTTATTGTGTGCGAACTGCGCAAGACTAAGCCACTTTGGCCAATCATCTTGGTGATCGCAGCAAAAGATGCATAAATATTGTTGAAGGTCTCAATTGACCCTCTCCGTCTGCCCATCTGTTTGTGGGTGATAAGCGGTACTAAGCCACGGTTTTATTCCTAATCGGATACAAAGATCCTTCATTACTTGAGATGCAAATTGGGGTCCTCGATCTGAAACGATCGAACGTGGGAGCCCATGATTTGTCCAAACTCTTTCCAAATACAATTTTGCTGTTCCTAAAGTGGAAACTGTTTTATCTGTTGGTATAAACTCAACTTCTTTCGAGAATCTGTCAACTACCACAAGGATAGCATTGAATCCGTCTGATTCTGGCAGATCCGTAATGAAATCGGCTGAAACATCTTCCCAGGGTGCATTCGCCAATTCGAGGGGATTCATCAAACCGGCTGGCGGTTTATTTCCAGTTTTCATTTCTGACATCGTGAACAATGTGAAACATAAGTTTCGACTTCTTTGGTCATATTGTGCCAATAATAGCTTCTTGCGATCAAGTCGCATGTCTTTTCTTTTCCTGGGTGTCCTGCGACAACTGAGTCATGATGCAACATGATGACCCTTCTTCTCAGATCTTCATCGTCAGGAACAAAGACTTGTCCTTTTCTGTTAACGAACACTCCATTGAAGTTTACTTCTGCCCCTAGGCCTTCGAGGTGTCGTACATCAGATTCCTTTAGCTTCAGGGTGGACACTCATATGTCATCCAGAATTTTATCCCCTTCATCCTCCATTGAGACGACTTGCATACTTCTAATTTTGTCCGGGGTAATCATCAATTGTGCCTTATTATCGGCATCAATTCCTTCCGCATGGTCTTCTCGTCGTGACAATGCGTCTACTTTTGTCATAGTGGATCCAGGCTTATGGACCCACGTGAAACTAAAACGTGATAAATATTGCGCCCATCTAGCTTGGCGGCGATTGAGATCTTGCTTCTGCATAAACCATTGCAGGTTAGCGTGGTCGTTCCAGATCTCAAACTGCTTCTTTGTGCCTTCCAAATAGTGCCTCCATTGCTCCAATGCCCTTATGACGCTTAACATTTCTTTGTCAAATACTTGGTAGTTTCTTTCTGCGTCAGACATGGAATGCGAATAGAACGCAACTGGGTGCCACTTCTGGTCTTCTTCTAGTTTTACCGACAGTACGGCACCAGTGGTGTAGTCTGAGGCATCCGTTTCTAACCGAAATTCTCCGTCATTATCGGGAAAAGTGAGAATCGGTGCTGTCGTAAACTTCTGTTTTAGCATATCAAACACATGTCATTCCTTTTCTGCCCAAATGAATGGAACATCTTTTCTTGTTAAGTCATTTAGTGGTCTAGCCACAATTGCGTAATCTTTGATGAAACGTCTGTAGAAGTTTGCCAATCCTAGGAAACTTCTAACTCCTCGGAGATTCTTTGGCGTAGGCCAGTCAAGAATGGCAGATACTTTATCCTCATCCATCTTGATACAATCCTGGCCAATCGTCATGCCTAAGAATTCCACTTCTTTTTGCGAGAAGAAACACTTTTCTGGTTTTATGAATAAATCGTTTTCTTCTAACCATCGGAGAACTTCCTTTACGATCTTGTTGTGCTCCTCTTGGTTTTCTGTGCGTGTGAATATTAAAAGATCATCAATATAGACCACCACGACGTCTTCCATGTCAGCGAATATTTTGTTCATCATCGCTTGGAATGTGGCAGGGGAGTTACAGAGCCCGAAGTACATCACGAGGGGTTCGTAAGCTCTGCGGAAACAAACAAACGCCGCTTTCCATTCATCACCTTCTTTGATGCATACGTTGTTGTATCCCCATCTGAGATCCATTTTCGTAAAAAGTTTAGCTCCTTTGAGCTTGTCAACCAGTTGTCCGATCAACGGCAACAGGTAATTATTTTTAACCGTGTGCTCATTCAGGTACCTGTAATCTTGGACCATTCGTTTTCATTCGTCCTTCTTTGGAACAAAGAATACTGGTACTGTTTGAGGACTTTTACTTGGGCGTATATACCCTTTTCTTAACTGATCGTCAATGAAAGCGGAGACTTCCTCCTGTTCTGTTGGTGAAAGTGGGATGAGCCTGCCTTTCTTAGGCTGGAACGTTTCCTTGAGCTCAATTGCATGATCCCACGGTTTCCGGATCGGCATTCGTTCCGAATCCTTCTTCTGGAACACATTTAGCCATTTATGGTACTGCTTGGGAACAAGTTCTTCCGCAGTTTCCTTTTTCTCTTCAACTTTAGTGGTGGCAGAGCGGACAAGATAAGCGGTCCACGCTTCGTCCTGCTCTTCTTCATCACATTGAACCTTATGAATACTTCTATCCTGGAGAAGTCTGCAGCTTCTGGGATATCGTGTCATTTGGACTTTTCCGGATTTTCAATCGATTTCGGGATTATGGCGGCATAGCCAATTATACCCTATAACGACTTGGTTTTTGCCCAAATCCGTAATCTCTGCTGTAATCTTTTCACGGTGACCTTGAAATTGGATTATAACTTCTGCAGAATGTGTAATGCTTCCAGCACTGTTCTTAGAACCGTCAACATTATACACGGGGATAGGGGAGCGTAGCGGTTTCAAGTCAAGGTGGAGTTCCTGTGCACATGTTGCATCAATGAACGTTTCATTTGCGCCACTGTCTAGCAGTGCTTTTACTTCGTGGAATCTTCTGTCATTTGCATTTTCAATTTTCACATCCATGAGTATCTCAGTACCCGTGTGGATGTTTCGTGTGAGTTTTTCATGTCTGCCGGTGGAACCAAAACCAGCTTCACCCCGTTGGGTTTGATCTAGTTCCTGGGATTCATTAATCTCCGGTCAGCTTATCTTTTCTAGAATCATTTGTGCGATCCTGTCGCCTTCCTTAACTTGGAAGTCTTCATCTGACAAATTGAATAAAAGAACTTTGATGCTTCCTTGGTAATCACCGTCAATGACTCCGGCTCCAACATCAATCATAAATTTAGCCACTAGGCCACTTCTTGGTGCGATTCTTGCATAAGTTCCTTTAGGAGTAGCGATGGCAATGTTCGTATCAACTAGGGCTTTCCCATGCTTCGGAACTAAGACTTCTTCCGCAGCATACAGATCTAGTCCAGCTGCTTCTTCCAATCCACGTGTTGGTAATTTAGCTTTTTCTGATAACAGCTTTACGTATAGCTGTCCATCTAGGACCGGGATTTCATCCTTCTTCAAAATTTTTATTTTCTTTTCAATGGGTGAATCAAGCACAGGAGTGTAGTCCCTGCTGCACTCTACTTCAAGTAGAGACGCACCTGACTTTTCGGAATGTAGAGACTCGTCTTCACATTCTTCAACTTCCAAAACATCATATTTGTTAAAGCTGGCGGTAGGAAGGCCCGTTTCCTTCATTCCGCTCAGCCTTTTCCCTTTCCAGCACGTTGCACGAAAAAGTCCTGAGCCTGATCAAACGTCATGCCCCTTAGGGCCTCCCAAGAGCTTCCTTCGGCTTCCCACGAGGTTGCCAGTTTCGGCTCTTCTTTCTTCTCTGAGGCTTCCTCAGTGTTGGTGCTTCGCACCTTGCAACTCTTCTGGCCTTTTCGGCACTCTTTTTTGTGTTCGCCACCGAGCCACTTGCACTCGGGGCAACTTACCTTTGTTGCCTTGCAATCTTTGACACTGTAGCCTTCCTTTCCACAGTTGTAACATTTAAGTTTTGACGAACCGGAGTTCGTCGCGTTGACATTTCGTTTTTGGAACTTCTTGTTCCCTTTCTTCTGACCGTCGTCATAAGAACCTCCGGTTGATAATCGGTAGGCTTCTTGGTTTTTACCGATGTTCCTTATTTGGTGCATGGTAAGGTTTAGCGTTGGTTGACGTAAACCTTGTTTGAATAGAACCTTCTTTATTTCGGAGTTCACCCCGTTTTCCAGCAGCAAAATTGCATGCTCATCTGAGATTTGCGCCCTTGGTTGTAGGGCCCTGAATTGCGCAAGGTACGTGTTGACGTCCGACCGTCCTTGCCTTAAATCTTGTAGCTTCTTTACAGAGAAATCTCTCTGTAGTTGCGGACAGAAAAACGATTCCACTTCTGCGACCAATGTTCGCCAGACGCACATTGCATATCCTCCGTCTGCCAGATTGGCCAACTCTGTTTCAGCGAAGGGGCCAGCCTTTGCTCCCTTTAGCCGTGACAGGACCGCATACGCCCTGTTCTTATTTGTGACGGGTGGGTCATCTGGGTCGGCAAGCCGATCCCACGTGTTGTCTACCATGTAATAGCGGGGGTTGGCGTCAAGATATGACTTCATCTTGACCCACCATTCTTCAAACTTTGCTTTGGACCCGTCGTAATCTCCAGGGTCTGCGAATACTTCAATTTTGCCAGTGGGCGCCGCTCCTTGAGGCATTCCCCCGACACCAGCCAGCCATTGCTGCTGTCCAAAAAGTTCCTGAACTCTTTGTTCGGCTTCTGCGGCCCAATCTTCCACTGTCTGGGCTCTCGCACCAGCACGGTTAAGGTGATCTGCCACTAGATTGCAATCCATTAAAAGATCGGCAATTCTCGTATTAGCATTTGCCAGGTTGTCTGCCTGGTCTTGAATTGTTTGCGCCATTTGCACCATTTGTTGCTGCATTGCAGCCCACTGCTCATTGAACTGATCTTGGTCGAATCCTGCCATTGCAAAACGTAAAGAGGAGTGGTAAAACTTTTTACAATGCTGCCCAAGGCTTAGCTGCCTTCAAAGTGCGACAAGGGCATAAGTAGTTAGGTAAGACTGTGGCATATGTGTCCTCCTGTACTCTAGCATAATCCGGCCAATAAACCCGTTGGTTCCTTCTAGGCCTCTGATGGACTTCCCGTCTTTCTTCTTCTCTTGGGTACGGGGTAGGAGTCCTATACCTGACTCTTCCTACCGGCTCTTCTCGTACCTCAGACCTGAAACGTACTCCATGTACTTCTTCTTCTGTGAGATCCCGACCTTCTATGTAAGGGCCTTCTAACTCAGCACCTATCAGTCCACCTAACGTCTCCCAGAGAAACGCTTCAGCTAGTTCCTGAATACCAGCTAACTCCGACAGAGGGTCGACTTCCGATGCATCTACAAGGCTGGGGGTGACGAACGAGGAAAGAGGGCTGTCTATGCTCTCTTGGATCTCTTCTGACTTGACACGGACACTGTCATTGTCAAGGTCTTGATATGGACGTAAAGTCCCTTCTAGCACTGGCGGTGCAGATGCACGGTGCTTGTCGTGGAAAAAGCGGGGTCCTTCTGAGACGCTGCGTGCCCGTCTGGCGACGCCCTCTCTGTGAGTCTGTGATGGGGAAGATGGCACTAAGACCCTTCAGTATCTTCCAGAGCAGCCTCCTGAGCATCACTACGACCGTTGTCAATGTGCGCCGAGCAAGGTCAACGTCGACCACAAGACTGGCTACTCACTCTTTGTCCTATCAGAGCAAGTCTTCAAACTTCTGGTGGTGGTACGGCTTGTGTACCGGCACTTAAACTACAGTCAAGTTCAAGTGAAACGACTTCAAACCAACGAAGACGTTGACTTCAAGAGGTGGCAACCTTTGCCAAGAAAGAGGAAAATCACAAGGAGGTTTAAAGGAATACTCCAAGTGAACTTGACTGGGGAGATGTCCCAGGCAAGCCCTTGGTCTTTATATACTATCCATACTGTATGTACATGTTGTGACCTAATCTACCAATAAGTCACTAATATGGAATACCCTAAACCCTAGAGATAAGTAGCATAGCAATGCACAGCACGGAAATGAAGAACATGAGTCATAGACATTTAAGGCTGTGAGCACAGCCTAGATAAGAGACATGAGTCACAGATTGGATCGGGTATGTGTCAGCACTTAAGGCGCAGCCTGGCTGTAACACGTATCAAGCCAGCACTTACTGTGTAGCATGGCTGTAGCTCTTGATAAGATCCTGATGAAGATAAGATAAAGAAAGAAAGTGAAAGCGTAAAGTAAGAAATAAACGAGACCATAACAATATCAGCCTTGACCACGCCATGCCCCACACGCCCCGTGATCAGCCCTTCTTGTTGCCCCCTGCGATTTCATCATTCCACGTCGCACAGCACTTCACATGCAGGTGGAATTCTCCCCTCCACCTCTTTCTTTCGTCCCTCGAGACCAAACTATTCATGCCCTTCTTCGCCTTCTTCTCCCGATTATCAAACTCGGACCACAACCATCACAAGATTCAGACCTCTGTCACATTTCTGACTCTCCCTCTCTTCACCGCCTCGCTCACGTCAAGCACAGCCAAGAGCCCCTCCTTCCCCTCACTGCAGCTTCACTGTCCTCTCCTTCCAATCCACCTTAGTATCCACCACCACCACCTCCTTCCAGTTCCCGTCTGAATCCCCTCTATTCACGTATCAAACGCGTCTGGCGTGACCTCAGTCTCCACTCCACCCCCGATCTCATTCCTCTTTCCACTGCTAGAGACACCCTCTGCCGCCCCCACTCAATACATGACATTTCACAATCTTCTCCGCTTGCAACCAAGTCCACATTCCACCCCCTCGTGCACATACCCTCAAGCAGACACCCTTCGTCTTCTCCTTCCCCCAATAATGTTTTCATATCTGAACCACCTAGTACTTTCCCTCCTTTGTCTGCTATCCCCTTGACTCCCAGGAAACATATATTTCAATTATATCCTTCCCGTAATCGTTTCTTCTGTGGTGGCCATCTCCTCACCGGTGATGACCCTCCTTGGGCGTTCATTGCCTCCTTTGCCATCATTGTTGCTGTCTCAGCCACTTGGTTCTCCACCACCGGTGTCTGGTGGTGGTACAATGAATCACCTGCTGTTGCCGCTGTGGGTGCTTACATGACCCTTCTCGCCATCTCCTCCATGCTTGCTACTGTAAGCATCTATCTTGTCCGTCAACGGTTCACTCACCCTCTCCCACAGGCTTTTCATGACCCTGGAATTCTACCTCGTAATTTAGACCCAGATCTGCCTCTTCCAGCTGCCTCCCCTTCCGATGGTGGTGTCAGAGCTCCCCTTCCTCACAACCTCAGAATGCGATCAGAAAGGCAAGTCGGCCACTTTTCTATTACTCGTCTCGCTACAATGATGTGTTTCAGCTTGCATGTCAAGTATTGTCAAACATGCAGAACATACCATCCACCACAGTCTAGCCACTGCAGAATTGTATACATGCTTTCCTTATCCATCTAGACTACTTGCTGATTCCACCCTAGTGTGATAATTGTATCGACAACTGCGATCACCACTACCAATGGGTGAATAATTGCATGGTCGCCGCAACTACACTACTTTTTTCTGTTTCTTGTTCTCAGCAGTAGGTATCCTTGAAACATCTTGACACCTCTTCATCTCTCATAAGGTCTTGACTCTTTGCCTTGTCATCTGCACATCCACTATCCATCTTTATATTCTTACTCAAAAAGATCATCTTGATTTTGAAGAGGCTCTCAACCGTGGTGCGGATAGCGCTTTCACATTTGCGTTGTCGATCCTTGTGGTCTGGCCAGTGACCACCCTGCTTGCATACCACCTGAGGGTAGGGTGTTATGCTTTTTTGTCGAGATTATTCATTGACTACACAACATAGCTTTTACTACTAAATGTCACTACAATTGAACAGGTTCATGTGCTAATTGCTGTGATGAACTCGCGATTGATCAGATTCTATATATCAGGAATCAGGCGCATAAAACGTTGACCTCCATTACTCCTCCCCCTAATCCTTTCTCATATGGTTCCTGGAGGACCAACCTCGCTGAAGTACTTTGTCGACCCACTGGATTTTCATGGATGGATGCACACGTGATTGTGACTGAGGACAAGAGACGAGTCAACCCCGGTCTAGATGATGCAGGATGAGACAACGAAGACTTGGAACAAGTTAGACCTACGGATGAGTAGCACTAATAGAATATGCATCTTGGACGGCAGGTCGCGGAGATGAATATTATTAAGTGAAGAACACTCCTCCTGCACCCAGCGCTGCTCCTTCGATCAACACCAAGAAATGTACTGAAACCCAACACATGTGTGATAGCTGTTGTAGTTGAAAAATCAGGTCAGCACATTGCATCTTCTGACGCATACATGCCGCTAAAACATCTCAGGTGTGATGTTCTTGCCGACTCGGATCCACCACTTTGTCAGCACTGCAAGCTGTCAAAGTATAACTCCAGACATCTCCGGAGTTTGTACAGAGACCAACTCCAGTCGTTTTTCGCCCATCTTTCATCCTACCTCTTTCGGACTTACGCATACCCATTATAGTATAGTCTTACCTTGTGTCGATCGCTTGGTGGCGCTCCTACTCCCTCCGAACACACGCTGCTGCGCTCTTTGTTATTTCCCGAAGCAGCACGCCTATTTTCGCCTATCCTGTTCCGGACTTGTCCAGAGTTTAGCAAGCACGTATCCTCGCCACTATTTAACCCTTCCGACTCCTTCGTCTCACCTCAGTTGTGCTCAGTACTTGCAGCGCATTCTGAGGTGAGACCTTACTTCATTCTTAGTACTCTGTATTTACTTTACCTTAGTTGGGCATTGCTGCCCCTATTTAGGTAAATATGAGTTGTGCTCAGTACTTGCAGCACATTCTGAGTTGGGCATTGCTGCCCCTATTTAGATACTTTAACACAAGCAATACAACTTTGAGTGCACATTCTTTCTACCCATTATGAAAACTCGGTTCAAAAAGAAAAAGCTTGAAGAAGATGCTCCGGCTGAAAAGGAAAAGGACAGATCAGTCAACAATACTTTATCTCCCCAGACAGAAACCCAGCTGGAAAGTCGTGTTTATGGTTTGTTTTGCGGCCACTTTGTAAACTTCAGTGTGCTCACACTCGGTTCATTTCAGATCCAACTACTGGCGTACATTTGTCACCCTCGCAAGCTTCGATATCTGCTCACATATACGAAGGTATTGATCAGCCTCACCACACGTGGGAAGTGTCAAAGAATGGAGACAGCGTTATATCAGTGCAAAACATGCCATTGGAAGGCAAACAAGCGCCGCATCCCAAGCAAGTGGATTTGCGGCTCGACCGCGAGGTCATTCAGAGACTTGTGAATGCTTATTTCAAGGATATTTCCCCGATACTGTAACGCGAGGTGCACCTGAGAGAACATTGGTGACGCAAAGTGTACTCAAGAGAGGGTCCAACTAAACCCAAGAGAGGCGGACACTCACAAAGAGGTACCACAGCGTCTCTCCTAGCAAGCTTAGTGCGAACCGAGGACAGAGGACAGAGGACGAAGACGAGGGAGCACTCTGATCCCAAGAATCGCTCAAAGATGAGGGGTGAGTACGACAAAGACAATAGACAAGAGACAAGGGACTTAGGACTAAGAGATCCGAGGATCTAGGACGAAGGATGTTGGTTAGGACTAAGGACAATGACGAGGAATTCAGAGGACTTGAGAATCGCTCGAGGACAAAGAAGAGCTAGCACCAGGTGCGTAGATTCAGAGTGAGGAACTACTGTACAGGCGATCAGGTATATAAGTGTTCCAACCGTGAGAGAATGGGACACTATGGAATGCTATAGAACATGGGGAAACATCGCTGTCGTGAGAGAGACGGCTGCGGAGCTAATCATCCAATGAGAGAGCAAAGATAAGGCAAGATAAAAGAAGGAACTGTAGAGTCGAGTCATCTACCTTGGAAAGGAAATGACAATGCAAGGAAGTCATCGATAAGAGAAAGGTGAGATGATGAGATGACAGTTCGAGATGTCATTCAGGAGAAAAAGTGAGCCTGAGGGACAAAGGTAAGAGTTATCACCCGAAGGAAATGTTGATAGCCTCAAGTGAAAGTTGTAGTCAATGATGAGAAGAGGAAGAACTAAAAGGAACAATGAGAGAAGAGTACATAAGAGAAAGAGAAAGAAAAGAATTGTAACAGATACTGCCCGTTAGCAGAATTCCTTTCCAACCCTTCTCCACCACCTGTCCTCCTTTAGTCCATGTGCCTTGTAGCCGCCGCTCGGGGAGATGTCCCACAATCTGTTTTTGATTCGATTTGGTATGCAGTCAATTCTGTCATCAAAGCAGAAGATATTCTCTCCACGGCTTCCATTCCAAACGTTCAGGCATTACTGATACTGTGTATGGTGGGTGATTGCCATTCACAATGTGTTCCCAATGCATTGTTGGCACTGTGGATCTGCCTTGGTACTGCAATATGGATGGTAAGTGGGGATGTTACAAAGTAGTCGTGTATTTTACAATCGCTCCAGGCACAAGATCTTGGATTGCACTGAGTTGAACCTGTAAAGCAAAATATAGAACTTCAACGTCGGTTATGGGGGGTCTGTGTCATTTGTGACAGATGGTATCAGTCTGCATTGTCTTGATGATGTATTGACCTACCTGAAGGCTCAGTTTGATGTATGGTCACCCATACATGATTGATGTCCAAGATTGTGACGCATGCCTGCCATCTTCTGGAGACCCTAACAATCTTTACATGGATGAGCTCGTTCAACTAAGTGTGATACTCAGTTGCATATTGAAGACAATATATAGGTATGATTGTAAATGAGGAATCTTCTTTTACCTAATCTGATGGTTTTCCCAGTCCCTCTGGTTTAATGTTACGACAGATGAAATGCTGTACAGTCTGCTCGCCAAACTAGAGTTGGAAAGCCAATCTACCCGAAAAACTCAGGTATCAAGGATCTGATAAGGAAATGCTCTCTGGCACAGCTACAAGTGTGTTCTTCCTGTTCTATTCCTTGCTCGACCTCTCATCCCCTCAAGTCAACAAGGAGCGTGCTCACAAGAGTTTGCCTCCATTGCAAACCTTTGTCATAGATGTCATTTCATCAGACACCTCCAAACTTAACCATGAAGATGCAAATATTCTGAAGGAGACAAAGATGAGCAGTATCTTTATCCACCAATGGATTGCTTCACACTCAGGCAAATGAGATCCTGCACTCATAGAATCCCTTCAGTTTGATTTATCATTTCCTGTGTGGGACAGGTTGTATACTCTTTGATGAGTGGGGAATGAGATACCAGTCACAGTATAGCAATAAGTAAGTCTGTAACCCCACTTCTAAGATATCTTATTTGTGCATCCTTGCAACATCAGCAGAAAGAGACCCTCGAACAAACTGCTGTGCTCTTACACATTTCCCATAACTTTACATCATATCAGTATTCAGAGAGCGGGAGTACTTTACCTGGATTCGGTCAGTCTTGGCGGCCAGGAGATCTAGATTAATGAGACCAACCAATATTCACATAGGGACTCTTCTTCTGGCCTCCGAGTAGTTCTATATCGCCGCTATCAAAGAAAGAATAACCAGCTATATCCCATGCAAATTAGTTGATAGCCACCAGGAATCTCACGGCGTGACTGACTCATTGTATACATATCCCATTATCAATCTCAAGGTAGTGAACGGTTGTGGATGACACGCACATGCTTATCCCATTCTCCTTGATGATGTAGCCAATGCCATATTGGTCTGCAGCAACGGGACCAAACCCAAAAAGGCGGAGAGCAGGACTTCCACAGTTGGATGTCGATAAAATGGAGGTACCAAGCAAGTTCCAACCGGGGTCGGCAAAGATAGGTGGTAATGAAACTACTTGAGCCGTCGTCGCAGGGCTCAGAACGGGATCACCAGGGAGGGGATCAAGGTTCCCACTGAGCTGATGTTGGTAAAGACAATACAATGCATAGAGGTGTCTAGAATAGGTCAGCTTTGTCAGTCTAGCTCGTGTTTTCTAGACTGAGCTGTCTTGTCCAAGACCTTGGCTACACTCTTTAGTCAAAGCCACATGGCACTCGCATGCTTTTCGGAGGGTGTCAATCTTCTGTTCGTTGGAAGCTTCCGAGAAAAATGTCTTTAAACATGTTGAGATGCTTGAACAAGCAAGGAAACCGAGTACACCACCTTGGTGAACTCTACACTCTCCAGCTGGACAGTCTGAATGGCTTTGATATGACCGTGCATGAAAGCTTTTGTCATCGCGGGTTCGTATATACACTCAGTTCTCCCTATTAAAGTTCGATTAGCCCACCGACACCTCAAGTGGACCCAAGTTACCGTAGAGGCCAAAATACACTGCCTGGAATGACATTTGAACAAATGCATCTGGGGTAAACCCATGGCTGGTGATGAAGTTCTTTCCATACCCCCTGAATTCTAATGCTTGACAATCGTTTTGACATATCAAATCGCTCAATCTCGTTTCAGCAAATCGGATTCTGATACGGAGCTGAGGCGTAAGTGTCCAGATCAGCTTGGCGGGGCTCGTATCGTACTTGATCATGGTAGATGCGACGCTGGAGACGGATGAAACATGATCATGCCATCCTAGATTGGCCTTTTGTGGTCTATATGACCTCGCATGAGGGGAGAGGGTAGTATGAAAAAGCATAGGTGCCGAAGGGTTGATGGAACGTGCTAGGAGCATGAGACCATCTGTGAATACATCGGCTGCAAATCTAGTCATGTCCGTACACGTAGTGAGCAGGTAAAGGAGAGGAAATGTCAAGCGTGTACCTGAGAACAGAGTGACTATCTACCCCAGTATGCTCAAAGTTGATTCCGGTGGCACCATCTGCACAAACGATGATCTGAAGCTATTCCCAAGACGAATGTGAGTCGATACTTTTGGTATCACAGACGGGCGCAGACCTTGTCGTACCACCTGTTGGTACATGTACCCACTTGAGTCTCCTCTTGAAGGTCATACGTTCCACACAAAAAGTTGGAACAAAGCGCCGCCAAGTCTTCTCCCTTTGCATTCCTTGGCTGATTTTCGGCACCTTCACGAGAGGGTGCAGCATCACCAAGACAGACAATAAACAATGCATCGTCGATAAGGCTTAAGCATGAAGCATTGGTCCGATCCTCTGAAAGCGCACAGCGCAGTTGAGACCACGTCTTTCTGTTTTCGGTGGTGAGTACCCCAACAGAAGAGCGAGCAGCTTAAAACGATCAGTAAATAAATATTTCATCGGACGGTGATGGACAAACCTCGCTAATAGGAGTCTTGTCTGCATCCAGCACAATGGCCTGGAGATTCCGAAGCACTTCACGCTCGGTGAGCAGCGGCAGATTATCATCGTTGAGTGCATCAAACCAGTCTGCGCAAGGAATTGTGTCGAACCTAGACGACAACCAATAACGATGAATATGCACAAAACTGTCCTCGTCGAAGGACTACAATGTGACGAGTGGCGTCATTCATGACCATCTTACATCCTCTCTAAACCGCATGATAAACGACGAGTGCACAATTGATCAAAGAACCTGCACCTGTGTTGGGATCCGAGCTGTTCCAAACAACCTTGTGAACTGATCCATATCAAGTGGTCGCCCACGAACAACATCGGGTTCGAGTAAACCGGCACGAAGATCATGGATGAATCCGAGGGAAGATATGATGAGAGAAGCAGCGCGAGGGAGCTGGGATTCACGATCTGGTGTGGGATCGTTCCTTGCAAAGGGACATTATAATAGACGAAGGACAGTCGTAACAGAGAATATACTCAAGTACGAAGAAGGGGTTGAGTGCGAGCACCACGGGGTTGCTGTGGGACAAGTAACTCTCGTACCTACACCAAGGACTCAAATCGCGTCAAGCACAGATCGGAAGAGACGCGCTCTCACCAAAAGTCCTCAATGTAGCTATCCAGCTGCAGAACATCAACTTCGGTATTGTTTGTTGGATCTGGATCGCATACTATGCTTGCCCTGCAGCCCACTGTTTTAGGTGCTCCTGAAGGACAGGACCGTCTCCCTCGAGGAAGCTGTGAACGGCGCGGGTGGTAGCGGCGTGTTCTTCGTTGTCTTGCAAGGCACGGAGGGCGTTCAGATATCGCATACATGTGTCCTCGAGGGGAGGAATGGGCAGCTTCGGGAGGGTATCCTGGTCGGCAAACGTGTTGCCTGGCGTGGAGTTCGAGGAGGCCATGGGTGGAAGGGACAGAGAAAGGACAGAGACGTGTTCTTATGGTCATTTAGCTGGCAGTGGATTTATACATTTGTGAACCCGCCAAACTGATGCGCGTCTTGGTCCCGTTCCTTGTTCTTTCTCTCGCACATGCGCTACGGTCACCCGATCATGTCCCTTCCAAGCACGTGCACGTTGATCTGTCGCACCAGTTCATCGTAAAACCGCAGGATACAGATCAGACAATATTGTCCCAATTACTCATTTCCGCAGTATTTCCGCCGGAAGCAGTTCCTACTACCGTTTACAAGCCAAGCTCCTACAAGGCACTCCAACATGCACGCTGGAGGTCCACCCACCAAGCCCAGAGCGAGCGGGTAGACTGGATCGAAACACAGGTCCTAGGATCCGACATCATGGACAGACATACACTTGCACAGCTCGCACGCATGGCAGGCAATGCTTAACAGCTCCCCGGGAGAAACAACTGCCACTGGTACGAACTTGACTCTGCGTGGAATATCAATACTGTGAGCGACCAGGGCGGACAGGTTATTTCCTCTGACCACTCATTCCAGAGCTTTCCTTTCAGCTGGGACGATGGCGAGGATGGCTTTCGTGGCTTCGTATTCCATTGTCGTGCTGTCGATCAAAGGCACGACGCTCCAAGGCCCCACATCGAAAAAGGACAAATTAAACGACAATCTCTTGTTTTCCTGCTGCTGTGCTCACGTCGACTTCTCCTGGGTCTTCTTGGCGGTGTGCGACTGCTCCGATTGGTTCAGCATCTATAGACGATGCGATGACTCGTGTCTCTCTGCCGCACTTATCAGAGACAGCCTATTTTACTCTGCAGGCGTTGTGAGTCCCTCGTACCCTCTACCAGGACATGCATGAACACCGAGAATTCAGAAGCTTGTTGGCGACCTGCGATTTCTCTTCCCACAGGCTGATATCTGGCTCGTAGGACACAGCCTTGGAGGAAGCCTCGCCTCACTCCTCGGTTCCACGTTCGGGTTGCCTGCAGTCGCTTTTGAAGTGCCGGGTGAGCGCATGGCAGCGCACTGGCTCCATCTCCCACTACCCCCTGCCTGGTCCCGCATGGGCCTCCCACAAGTACCTGTCACACACGTATACCACAACGCCGATCCAATACCCCAAGGCGAGTGCACTGGTGTTACCTCGTTGTGTGCGCAGGCAGGCTACGCGCTCGAGACACAGTGTCATCTCGGCAAGACGATTGTGTATGACACTGTGATGAGGCTGAAATGGCACGTCGATGTGCGGAAACATCCGATTAAAGAGTTGGTTTTGAATGTGTTGGGGCTGGAAGGTACATGGCCAGATACACGGGGAAAGGAGCATGAAATCCCCTTACCCCACGAGGAGCTCGATTGCGTTGTACGCGTTTTGTTTTTCCTGCAAGGGTTACCACGATTTAACGGGCGACAATTGCAGGATTGCTTCAAATGGGAGTTTGGACATTTCAAGCACAAGACTTGTATAAATACCCAATGAATTCTACTGCAATATCTAATAAATTTATGCTTGGTGTTCCTGTCCTCCAATAACTGTGCCCTGCACAATCACCTTCCTGATATTCCGACTATCCCCATAAAACAAAAATCGTTCCAGCCACTGCCCAAGATGTGTTTCATCAAGGTCGGCATTTCAGTCGAGATCGTGGCTCCAGAGTGTATGATTACGTGTTTCGTTCCGAACGCTCACAAGCAAGGCATCAAATGCCTTGCCTGGCTCAAACGACGCAATGCGATCTTCCAGACAACAGACTTCCGCGCCGCCCTTGGTTGCAAGGTAGAGGAGGGTCGCAACACCAAGTTTTTTGTTGGCGAACTTCTCCATGTGTGACCGGCTATGGTCCTCATCTTATGCTCCTCCCAAGTCTGACGAGGCATTGGAATGTCTGTGGTGTTCGTGTAGGCACTGGTGACTGCGACTTTGTGACTCAGCTTGTACAACAAGCATCTTCGAAGCAATGCTTGCCATCTGGATAGCATGCAAGATCGATTGGTTGTAGCCACCACTGACATCAGAACCAAGGCCGACCTAACGTTGGGGTGATGAGCAATTTCGGGGTGGACAACATGAACAGGCCAACCTTGATGCCACGATCTAAGAGCATGCCCACTCTGGCTATGCCACTACTCAAGTAGAAATTACTCACTTGACAGTGGGAGATGCTAGCGCCCTTCCTGGCGATGAGATCCATCTCCTGCTCGGTAAGCCAGACCCCATGTGCTAGAATGGTATTGTGTCGCAGAAGCTTGAACTTGTCATATATGCCCACGTAAGAGCTAGCGTTGAAGTACTTCAATGTGTCCTCC
>JBBPUG010000132.1:0-41923 GCA_038094535.1 Tubosaeta aff. alveolata
CTCCAATTCCGGAATGCTTTCGACGCGCCCTGTTAATGCCATCGCTCTCCTCGGAACTACTATACTTGCTGTCACCGCGTTTGCGCTGTAAGCGACCAAAGACGCCAGACTTAATCCTCCTACGGCGGCGATACCCGATGTCTGAATACGCTACTATCCTGGTGATAATGTCCTGTTTTCTCATCATTGGGGGCTGGTCTAGATTCCCCCTTGGTTTCATCCTTACGGTCTCTTCTGTTTATCCATGATTTATTAGGCTTTGATCCCTTCAGACCAGATCTGGAGCAGCTGGTGTTGTGCGAATAGGTAGAGGGATCGGTTTCACTTCCACTGGTTGGATTGGTGGTATGAGCTTTCTTATCCTCGGGAATTTCTTGGGCTGGTAGTTTTGGTAGCTCATTTGCAACTGTCTGTTGTAACACGAATGCATGCCTTTAACTTGACCTGCGACTGCCAGCTCGTACTACTCGGACTAGGTATGGAGAAGATGATGCCAGGTATGACGTCTTGCCACGCAAATAACGCACGGGATAAAACGCGCCTGCCATGAGGTTGGGAATGCAGAGTTGGGGTTCGGCCAGGATCCATTTATCCGAGGAAAAGGACAGCCCGAAACAGCCCTGGTCCCGTCCTCGTCCACAACTATTCATTCAGTTTCTTGTTCGTAGGTACCGAAAACATTATCGGTCACGTATTCCGAGCCCGCAATCGGGGAACAAGGCCGACCAACCCACGTCTCTCTCCGTTCCGCTCTGAGAGCGATCAGACGACGGACAGCCCCGTGTTGTGATCTATTCCGGTTGGCTGTTCAACATTGAACCGGGTGTAAGTTGTTGTGCTTACCCTGCTCCTCAGCCGCGGCCGACGTGTCATTTTGGGGGTTACAGTATTTTGTGGTTCGTTGAGGGTCTAATCAACCTTTGTTTTTGCAATCCGATCTTGAACAGAGTTCCTCGAGTTCTCCTTGATGTTGAAATATGTTCACAGGGCCGTATCACCATGTCCACCTGCGACACGCGACAGGAACCAGTAAGTGGAGGCTGTCTGTAAGGAACCGCCTGGCATTATTAAAATCCGTGACACGATCGGGACATATTCTCATGATGACAGTTGTCTACGTGGCGACTAAAGACGGTCCACGTGTATGAGGCAAGTTCACTGCCACCTCGTTTTCAGGCAAACGCTCGACATATAGATCGCCGTCGAGTGATCAGTTCTACATGTCGCCGCTTTGCACTGATACGGCCCAGCATCATACACGGCGTTTTGTGGTCTAGACAGACACTTACGACATGCTTCGCGGAACCGGTCCGTCAAACGGCAGGTTCTTGCGCTTCCCTGTAACTTTATTCAGGCCTGGTGCATGTTTATTCATCGAAACTTGTCACAGCATACGCAACCTTTACTGTGCATGTCCATCATCTTGATGTCCTTCAGACTACAGGGCTCATTGGTCGTCGCCAGACTCATCACCGAAATGGAGATATGCCGACCCTGGCGGTCCGTCCGATTTCAACCCATCGAGTCGGCGCCACAGAAGTCCTACCACTACGTACACCGATGCTTCCACAACAAGCACGGCCCAAATACATGTCGGCAGGGGCCGGGTGTCATGACGGCACCGAGCCTATCAACCAAATTGTGAGAGAGAGAGAAAAAAAAGTTTGGCAACAGAAACCGTGTGGTTTTCCAGATCTGATCAAGGTTCCGGGGGGTGCATTACGACGGCGGCGGCAAGTGTCTGGGAGCCTATTCGGTGTCAATCTTGAGAGACAGTCTGCCATGTCTCCTGGTGCCTATGAAATTTGAGCACCGTTGGGTCAGGACGGGACAAGCTTGAGTTGAGCGAGCGCAGAGAATCCCGGGAGGTGTTGGAAGTCGAAGCTTGTAGCGGGCGCCACTGACGTTTGGTCTTCTTCCGTTCGATCATTCGTTGCATGATGAGTGCGGTGCGGGTCCAACGACGGCCAATATAGAGTCGATTGGATCGACACTGTTATTTTTTTTTTCACCCACCGATGAGATCTTGCAGTCTTTGTAAGGTAGATCGTCGTATACAGCGGATCTTTGGGTTGACAATTGAATCCTGAGCCGAGCGTGGAGGATGCAACGCTGCAAGGGTCAATGTCCGACTGATCTGTAGATAGTCGTGAATCGTGATCATCTCCCACCATGTCCGATACGACTTGGCATACCGTGTGAGTACCCCCTCAGGACCAGACGCTGTTTTTTGATGACTATGAGATATGCAGGACTGTTCGTATCCCGTTTGCGAGCAACGAGCATGCGACGATCGCAAGACAGGTTATCGAGGTCGACGCTGAACTGCAAAAAGATGCCGTCAAACGGATGTTAACCGTGGAAGGCGATGAGCTGATTGCGTCAGTTTACGTCCGCCTCGCTTTTACTCAGGCTGAAGGGGCATCGCAGGACGTTTCAAACATTGACTGTCCGATTGGCGCGTCTATCGGTCAACGGATTCTTGGAAAACATTGATCTCGTCATTCGGACGTTAGGGGAGTTTGGCGAAGAGGCTAACAAGGGACCGGGAACAGGGACATCAGATTCCAAGTAGATGGAATCCGATTGTACATCATCAAGGTTGACGCTGATCGACATATTGTTGTGCAATATCTATTGTCTAATCACTTTTGCTCAGACCCTCTACGACCTCTGCCTTCTTTTTCTTCTTATTCTCTCGCAGTGGCTTCGTCAACAAGGTCTTGAGTTCCTCATCTTCCAACTCCTTCTCAGTCTTGACCAACTCAGGCTTGTACCAGCTGGCTGGATGCGTTATCAATAAAGGACCGGAGGGAAGGAGCGCGATCGTGTAATGGAACGCGGCCACAAAGGTGCTTGCGGGAGTGTAACTAGACCAGAGGAATCAGAATGTGGCGCCCGGAAACGCCGTCACTTACACCACTTCGTATGGTTTCACGAGATTATGAGATACAGCTTCTTGTAAACCAAGACGAGCCCTCTTCTCGTCCTCTAGCACACGGATGTTGATCGGAAAAGCACCCGCTTTTTTCTGCATCTCAGAAAATATGGCACGAGAATTCTTAAGCTTTAGTTGATACGTGACGGTCCCTTCCTTTTGATAAATAGTCGTTCTCGAGTCTTCCACTCGAGCCTTGAGGAGTCACGATTAATTCTTGATCGCTTCCGATGATCGATAAAACACACCTTTCCGTCTTCGCCTGACGACACGAGAATATCAATGCCATACACTTCATCTTCCGCAAAGGTAATAGTCTCCGTGTCCCGTTTTTGAGCTTCAGTCGGGTTCAGGATGATACGCTTCTTCCCGTCTATCACGTTCTGCGTCTGCTGACACGAGAGCATCCCTATCCGAATGCTCAGTTTACGATCCTCGCTCGATCGATCACGCACACCTTCTACGGGCTTGCAATCCCAAGCCGCAGCCACTTTTGCAACCGCTTCCGTCACCGTCCAGTTTTTGTTTCCGGCCTTGATCAATCTCAGTGCAGCTTCGGCGGCATGCCATGCTGCTTTGAGCACATCGGCGCGCCTTCCTGTCACTGGATTTTGTTCGCTTGCACCAACGATGATCGTCTCCGCGCTGATTGCCGCAAACCCATCGATATGAGCTCCGATGTGGAGCTTCACAACGTCGTCTTTTGCCAACACTGAGGAAGCGAGGGAATCCGAACTAGACCATGGTACGATCGGTTCAATCAGAGCACTCAAAGTGAGCTTGGAAAAACGTACGGAAGAGGGGAAAAATGCGCAACAGCATTGTTGACTGAGATACATGTTGGGAAGGCGATGCCTGGATTGGCAGACGATTGAGAACATGTGGAATGAGGAACAAGGCATTTCGCGTGCCTTTGGAGACCTTGACACCCTTGGACTTGTTGTATATAGCACCGGTTGCCTCCTCGAGGAGTTTATCTCCCTCGATACAAAGATCGATGATTTTTGCTCCTTCTACGGAGAGCGCGATGAGTTTTTTCATGACATCGTTGACGATGTCTCCAGCCGTCTAAGGAAATGATGAGAGGCGGTCCAAAGAACAAATTGTACATGCCTTGTATTTGGTGAGATCCGCTTCCGATATCAATCGCTGCTTTTCAGCTGCTTTGGGAACTTGCACTTCAGCCATGGCTATCTGCGTCGAAAGGACTGGAAGTGATTGTGTAGGGGAGCACAAAGATGATAGTACTTGGTAGGTTCAAGACAGTAACCCTGATTTGGAAAACGTCTCGAGATCAAACCTATTTGTTCGGACAACCAACCGGTGAGTATACCTACAAACTACTGTACATCGGGGGTATTGCATCGATAGTGTACTGTCTAAATGGGCGCTAGTCTCGTCCGAGTATTGTCGAATCATCCGAATCTATTCGTCGTTGCCATGTCTCCCTTGAAGCATACGAACCCACGTAGTCTCCTGCACAGTTCATGCTCCCCTTCGTATTCACTTTCGTCACTCTGTGGCAAGGAATTGAACCACACCCGCAACTCTGGGGGCTTGCCGAACGGTTCGCTCCAAGAAAGTTCAGATTGGATGCTTCCTCGCACAGAGGTACGGTCAGTCATGTCACTTCAGCATCGTCAGCCTTGAGATCCCAAACTGTACAAACGACACTGACTTTACCCAGTTGATCCAGTCATGCTCAAAGTAATCACGCAACGGATTCTCCGTAGACTGGGCTTGCACAAAGTGTTTTTTGAGGTACTTTGCTTGCGCCGACCTCACGAGGAACGGAATTGAGGGATCTTGGCCGTAGAGTTTTTCGTAAGCATGCCATATCGATTCTTTACACGCCATGATGGTCCGCACGGTCCGTGCCAAGTGCATCGACGCCCAAGATGACACACCCCGACGAGACGATTTCCGATCGGGCAAACCTGGGAATTCATCATCCGCCTCTATCGAAGACAGCGTTCGAAGTTCGAACAGCGTGTCCGGGTCAACAAGACCAGGTAGTCCAGTGGTTGATCGTATATTCTGTTTGCGACACGAGTTTGGTGGAAGCGGGACTTCGAGGGGTGGGTGTGTCTGTATCTCGTGAAACCATGCACCCAAGTGGAATGGCAAGACGGAGAGCAAGTTCGGCGAGAGAAAGCTGTTGTTCAACATTTCTTCCCATGCGCGCCTGAGCCGAGCATGATCACGAGGATCCGGGGGTGGCTGGTATTTAGCATCCATGCCACGAATACCGAGTGAAAGCGTTGATGATGAACTAAATAAAAGATCACTCTTTAAACTGGTACCGTTGATCGAAGGGTCCGATTTCGAAAATGGGGTTTGAAACGACACCGCAGTGTTTGAGCTTCGCGGCGAACTGTTGTCGGGAGATCTACTCATTACACTTGAACATGGCGACACCTGGGACGGGAAGATGAGATCCTCCTCAATAATCTTGGTGCAGCATGTAAGCGAAAGTATTCAAAATTGGAAGGCTCATCTCGCACCTCAAAAACGCCATTAGGGCTGAGTACACGCGAAATTTCCTAAGAACGTTCGGCAAGGGCGATGAATTAAGTTACGAGAGGTAACGACACGACGCTTTGCTTACCGCGAGTACGTATCCCCACTGAAACAACCTATTAGCAACGCATAGGATAACGACGGAGTGTACTAACCTCGTCCTCAGGAATATGGAGGCCCATACGAACCATCCTTACAAATTCAAACTGGCCGTCCAAAAAAGGCAGACCATCCAGTCTGACGGGACCGAATGAGCACAAGGGCCTGAAACAGATAAATGCGAACATACACATTACCATGTACCCATCTCAACCTGCGAGATAAACTTTTCTCTAGTATGCCGAGTTTAGGCTGAACGGATTGCACGTCAAAGCCCACTATCGTACTGCCCTGGAGGTTGGATGAATAGAGAACACGGAGAGCACGAGACAAGGCATGCCTGCCACAATCTACCGGCCTCGATCGCCCACAAACCGCGACCACAACCAACGTCGAGGACGGTTGCAGGTGGCCCATCAAAGTTGTGTAATGTCAGACTTTTACAACAGTTCGTTATGAACAAGTGGTCCCAATGATCACTCACGGAGGGAGTCAGCTTGGTAAAGGGTGATTTACATGAGCGTCTGAACTCACAAATTAACTAGGTCGTTGGTGTAGGTAAGCGGGGAGATGACTGCGCCCGCTGGACGTCGATGGGCCGGCTTTCCAGGTAGCCGTTTGTCGACGTCCTTGATATGAATTGTGCTCACCACGGTCATGGTAGAACCAAGACAAGGGCATCAACAGACTGCGGGGAAGAAGATTTGAAGGGACGTTTAATGGTGAGTGTGACATTACGCACACTAAGGGTCCTGGTAAGCTGGACCCATGAAGCATGTTAGACTGTCGCTATATAACGGTCCGTAACGGGGATGGTAACGTGAAAGTACCCCCGTTGGAAATGCCGGGGTAAGCGATCGTCCGAAAGATCTCGCAGTCCGCACTAATACCCGCCCCCCTTATTTAATTATTTAATTTTCACAGGTTACTCTCCGGGGTCCATCTTGTTACTCTTGCTTCCGGGGTCTCACTCGGCAGTGGCCGCTCGTTCCAAACCTCGATGTCCTCCCGCCTTGTAACGCGCGCCATCTCTGCCAAATGCCCGCGTCTCAGAGCTCCCCGCTGCTTCAGGACCGCCTACAGCACAGCGAAAGACCCACAGCTCGGTGACTATCCTGACATATGGCAAAACAGCCAAACACTTGCTCCGCGAGGTTGGTGGGACGAACAAATGCGGCGCGACTTTGGTGATCCCGTCCGTGCTCCAACGCACCATGCGGCTCGCAATTCATAGCTGACCATATCTCCCAGGTTCCGGAATGTGAAGAAGTGTTGTCTATGTGGGGCCCTGACGTTTCGGTTGTCCCGCCACGGACAGCCTTGTTCCAATTTACCTTAGCCGCGTCTGTCTTTGTCGGTTTTGGTTTCCTCTGCAAATACGCGCTGGTGCCAGAGAGACCCACTGTACCGCGGGAGTACCCGTTTTCCGGTCTCGTCAAGGAGCTTGGCGGATTGGAAGAAAACAAGGTGTGTGCACAGAGTAACAGTTCCGGTCAGCAACTAACCGTTGCCCAGGCGAGGGAAGAGAGTGAGGATGACCAAGATTAGCTGTGTAATACCGCAACTCCGGACGTTGGCTACGTACCCCGGAAAATGGGGACCTGAGCGTTGCCCTCGCATCCGACCTAAAGTGGATAGACTGACCGCAGTCGTTGGAGAGAAAGTCTTAGAAATTATACACAAATAGACTATTATCATTCTAACAGTTAATCGGTAGACGATGAGGAATCTTCGCCACCGCCGCCGCCCTCTTTCTTTCCCGGATCCGGTCGAGGGCGCAATTGGACTGAGAGGGGTCCTGGTGGAACAACTCCTAGCTGACCCTCCCCGTCGTCCTCTCCATAGGACGTGGCGTTGGTGTCTTTAATCCGCCTACTATTAGTCTTGTTCCGTCTGGTTTTCCCTATTAGGCTTTTCTTTTTGTTTAATGCCGTTGTCTTGCGGCGTTTTTTCGATGGCCCTGTTTCGTCCTCGGCCGCAAAATCACTATCTTGGGAAGGCACAACAGCCCCATTTTGTCCTTGCATTCTGGCCCGCTCTTTCCGAAAATCGGATACCACCTGTTGCAATCGCTTGCTAGCGTATGCTTGCCGTTTTCGCGGTGCGTATGATCCGGCTCCAGAATCGACTTCTAAGAAGGTGTTCAGATTTCCCTGTCTATTTGCCGAAGTGGCCTTGTGGTACACATCGTAATAAGTTCGTAAATCAAACGAAATTCACCACATGAAAAATCTCACCTGATTGCGCCGGCTCATCTTCTGAATTATCGGTAGCAGTAAATCGTCAACCTTGGTCTCGTTCCATCCCAACTCCTCATTTAAAAAACTATGTTAATGATCGATCAGTATTTGCACTCCTTCCAGTTGAACCTACGCACTGCCGAAGTGCATCGAGGTCAGGCATCCCCCATTTAAAGGGCTCCTCGGACGAATCAACAGTAGGATGATAATAAGCATCTCTCTTCGGAACGGCATTCCGAGTTAGAACCAACAAAGGCAGATTGATGACGGCCTTACAACAAGGGGATTAGGCCATTCTGCCGCAAGGTAGAGATCCCTGAACTTCTTTTTCTGCCGTTGGTCAAACGTTAAACACAGTACCGGAGTGAAAATTTCATCGACCCACGAATTGCTTTCTGAACTTGGTATTGTTGTCCACCTCTCGGTCCCGCCCGCTCTGTACCTTGGTCCACCAATCCTTGAATTTGTGAAGGCCGTCTTCCCCTGGAAACTCTTTCATAAGCTCCATAGCCATGACTGGCCCAACTCCCGCCAGCCCCTCCACGTAATCGCTACCCAAGAGGTATGCTAAGCGGACGAGGGTATCTCGGTCCAGGCCAACTTCTCGAGCCAGATCCGAGAGTAAAAAACACTCGACTGTCTTGGATTGGTTGAACATATTCTTGTAGACCCGCATCCCTCCAAAGAGGAATACATCCGAATCATCGGTGATTATGCCATTCACCAATCCCAAGGACACAAGTTCAGCACATTGCGCTTCTGCTTCCATTGGAGCAGTGATATACGGGATACCGAACAGGCGCAGCATAACCTGGTACCGATCAGAATGCGCAGAGACGAGAAGGAGTGCATACCATAATCTGGGAGATCATATGCTGAGTGACGTCTTCCGAATCGCGAATCGCCGCTTTCTTCTGTCGGTTCAGCTCTCTAATCTCTTCGTCAATCTCATGCCTAGCAGTGTCCAAATCCTTTCCTTTCATCTGAGAGATAAACCGGGCAAACTCTCCCGCCTCTTTATAAGGGTCCATCTCCTGCGCAGCGTCCCAGCTCTCTTCCTTGTTTGCTTGAGTTTCGGTAGCTGGCACGACCATCGTCAAAGGTTCACCGGTGGGAGTTGGTGACCGAGACCACTCAATCGCTGAGTGATCACTTTCATCTTCTAGCGCACGGATATCTTCAGCTGAGGTCATCGGCGCCGGGGGTGACGTTCTGGGCAATTCAGATACCACGGGAGAGCCCGAATTCCGTGCATAGTCCTCACGGTTGTCTCCGTTCATGGCTGAAAGTGGAGATAGTACTGGAGGGAAAACGGTGCGCAAGGATGTAGAAGTGGCTGAAACTGCGCTAATTTCCTCCATGTCGTCATCCCCCTCTGACCCGGCGATATCGGCGAGATGTCCTGGAGGAGTTCCGCTCATTTCAGGAGATAGAGGTGACGGCTTTGGGAGGGGGGACATCAGTGGGCTGACGGCAGGAGTACGTTCTGTGCGACTCTTGCTTGGGGATGGCGCCAAAGGTGGCTGAACAGGGGGTTTGGAGGGTAATAGTAATGACGGCGTTCCGAATAGTAACGGTTCAGTAGACTTTTGAACGGAGCGCTCAGAAGTCCTGCGCGGGGGACCAGCACCTGCGATAGACAAGGCTGTTTCAAGTCGTGACGGGGAGGCGTACAGATCGTTGTCTTCATCGTCGTCGTATGGCCTAAGACGTTCAGAGGGGGCTGCAGATGATGGGCGACCAAGAGTCCCCTCGGTGGATTGCTGTGGCCGAGACAAGCTCTGGCTAGACGACGCCAAGTGCAAGTCCACACGTTCCGATGAGCGTTCCGAGCCAAGCGAAGCCTGTATGGCCATAGCGATTTCAGGATCTTCTTCATCGGACTCTAGAGCACCAAACTGAGGAAGCGTATCCACGTCATCCAAACCAAACAGCCGCTGTGGTTCGACCTGTCGCTGGGCCAGCCGAGACACCGAGCTATTTTGAGACCGCCTACTAATTGCAGCCAAGGCCATCGTCTGTTGTCGGTACTCGCGAAGGTCTGGATCAAATGGAACACCAGTTGGTCTATCAAACCTTATCAGTCAATGGCATAAACAGGCAATTGATGTCATACATGCTGACTTCCTCCATTTCCATGTCACTCTCACCGTCACCGTCATTTCCAAACGCATGCGTCTCTTGGTCAATCTCAATCGGCTTTTCCCGCGTACCTTCATCTCGGATACCCAGGATCCAGCCGCCCTCGGCGCCTTCATTCTTGATGAGGAGATACTCCCTGTTGCGTTCACTCGCAATACGAACAGGAATGGTGATATGCGCCTTGCCGATACTGTCCGTCGTCATGAGAAGCTGCTGCGTGAGCGCATTACGTTGTTTCAAATTCTTGATCTGCTCCCTGGAAAAGTCGAGCGGTGTAGCCGCCTTTTTCAACATGTTTTGTAACCGCTTGTACGACGTTTGTCTTGACTTGAGGCGAAGATCGCCAACAATCTCATATTGCACTTCGGTCGGCAACTCGCGGAACGCAGGGGACGCGACATCGAAATCTTCAGGACGCATCTCTTCGATGAATACGCGCAATTCTTCTTCGGTGGCCAATCGGGGATCAGGTGCATGTGTCCCCGTCGCTTTTGCTACTTGTTCCTGCATGTTTACCTCGGGCAACCTGTACGGGTCGTGGTCGTGAAACCGGCCCTTTTTCTTCGAGGACGGTGGTGAAACAGGGGGGTCTTTCCTCCTCGCAGGTGTCTTGGGCACCGGGCCGGTGAGATCCTCGAGATAGACCAGGTTCTCATCGAGAACGATAGGTCTCGAAAGTTCCTGTTTGCCCTCGGACGTGGGTGGCCTGCCATGCGCGTGAGTGGCGTGTCCAAAGGTCAAGCACAGCCTGCATACTGGGCATGAAGAAGTGCTTCTCGCCTCATCTGTGCTGCTAGAAGCCTTTCCGCGACCTTGGCGTGGCTCGCAGCCGCTCCGCTCTTCTTTTTCTTGCGCTCGGTCTGATTGAGAAACTGTGTCAGCGAATGCACCAAGTAGACGCACGAGAACACGCACGATCGTGTTTCGTTTCAATGCTGGCGCACCGCCGTCAAAGACAAAGACGGGGCGGATGCCATAGAATAGGAGCTTACAGATGCGACGAAGGAAGCCCAGGACATGCGCGTTCACGAGCCCGCGACCCTCCTTGTCACGCATCGTGGCCTGAAATTGGTAGATCCATATGCTCGAGTCAATGGCGAGGGCCTTTCCCTCCATGGTCTCCAGCCTTGGATGTCATTTGAGGGTGATTCATCGATACGATGTGTGGTACACGTACGGAACTGGACGACCCACGGGCTCAACAAGACTCCAGAGCGACTTGACACCCATTCTCAGGGTCGATGAGTGAGCGTTGGTACATTGACAAAGTCGGTGGCTCCATAAGAGGACAAGATAATGACTGATAGTAACTACTTGTATGATACGACAATGCAGACATTAAACTGAGATGAATGCCGAACGTCCACGACAACTGAAAACACTGAACAGCATACCAAGCGAAAACGAGCAATCGAGGTCATGAAATCTTGAAGGACAAAATCGTGGTCATACTCCATCTATCGTCAATGTTTTGGACTGTCGCGAGAACGTTCGGGGGCGTCCACAGGGCGTGGTCCAGCCGGGGACCCTTGTCCAGCAGAGCTATTGCGCGACGAATGATTGCCAGGCCGAGACTGGCCACCGAGAGCGCCTGGTGGCCTCAAATCATCCATGGCACCGGAAAACCGTGTGTCAAAACCGCCTGTCATCTGCATTCCCATACCACCCATACTACCCATCATACCCATACCACCCATCGGCATCCCTGGACTTATCATGGGCATTCCCATCATCGACATCCGAGGATCGAAACCCATTCCCCCTCCCGTCATCATGGGAGTTATAGGTGACGGACCGCGCATACCATCGCCGCCAGCCGAGAAAGCCATCATGGCCTGTTGATAAGCTGCCTGCGCCGCCTGCTGTGCTGCGAACATATACGGTTGGCCACCGTAGCCCGACATCATGTTGGGATATCCCATGAACCCTCCAGTCATCATCGGATTCATGGGCATCATCGGGTTCATCATCGGGTTTCCCATCATGGGGTTCATGCCCATCGGAAATTGACCGCCGAACATCCCAGATTGGGCCATCTCTAATTGTTGACGCTGAAGCTCATCTAGTTTCCGCTGGCGATCTTCGGCAAGTCTTTTCTCTCGTTCACGCTCCGTCAAGGCCGCACCGACACCACCTTCACGTTTGCGTTCACGTTCGTGCGCTGTAATCGCCCCAAGAAGACCAGTTTGGGGCGGTGGAGGTTTGCTGGGAACATTAATCAAGGATCCACCGTTCTCGCGCGCAAGTTCCTCTTGTCGTTTTGCAGAGCGGTCTTGTCTATCCTGGATGCCTGCGGAGAGCAAACCATGCGGCGTGAACGCTTTGGTCAGGCTGTGAGACGCAGGTTCGAGCTGTATGAAAGTTTCCCTCTGCGGTTGGAGTAGTGCCTCTGGAGGTGGCTGGTACGTCCCAGGTTGACGGTTAGCGTCAAGCACCTGAGTCCAAACGCTCTGCCGTGATGGGGTCTGTTGGAAATCGGGAAGATGACGAGGTGGAGCGGCATCGTCAGGGGTCCGCGAACGTTGATCACTAGCAAATCGTCTTTGAGGAGGTGGGCTGAAGAAGTCATCATGGCCCCCGGGTGTGCCTGGTGGAATGAACGCGTGAGCCATGTTCAAGAAACGGAAAAAACTACTCACCTTGCGTTTGCGGTCTCGGAACAGGTGGAAGACCACGAGGGTGTCGCAATTGGGCAAACGGGTTAGCATCAGTAGCAGTCGCGACTTCGGCCGGTGACTGTGTGCGGCTTTGCGGATGGGGTGGTCGAACCGGCACGCCACCAGCAAGTGCAAGTGCAGGGCTAGGCGCATGAACAGACGGTTGAGAAGGTCGTTTGCTGCCTGTAGTCGAGGGCTCGTCGTCGGAATCAGCTTCTTCCTCTTCTTCTTCCTCCTCTTCTTCGTCACTCGTTTCATTCCAGCCTGGCACTCTTGCGGCTGACCCACGCCTTCCGTTCGCTCTCCCAGGCCTATTAACAGCAGCCTGATGCGCAGCTTGTTGCGCTTGTAATCTGGCCTTGCGCTGCACAGCCTGTCTTGAGGGTGCGAAGGTCGACTTGTACTGCCCAACATTGTCTGAAACCTCGGAAATGGCAGAATTTTCCTCCTCTGGAGGCGATTGGGAGCGTGGAGACGGCAACTGTATAGGGGACTTGCTTGTCCTGGACCGTTCTTGGGGCACGGGAGCGACAGGCGTGTCAGGGTCCAAGAACGACAGCGCGGCAAGCGCGTCCACGTTCACGTCGTCCAATTGAGCCTTCTTCAACGTTGGGACGCCTTCGGCTTCGGCACGGTCGGACATGGTGTCAGTGTCGCTGTCGGGCACCTTGTGAAGGTGTTGCTGCTCAGGCGAAGAAACAGACGCGGTGTCCAGATTTAGTACTCGGCTAGAACCGTTACCCGTTAAAGCACGTGCACCGGAAGGTTTACGACCAACAAGCGCAATCCGGGAGCCGCTAAGCGAGGGTTCTGATACCACACCACTTGGCGGTGGTTGGGGGGAAGCTGCACCTGACAGAGGTGCATTCGCCGACCAATTAGGTTCTGGTAGAGAAGTTGAACCTGATTTTTCGGAAAAGGTTGTAGGTACACGACGCAGGGGCTCAGAAGATTTTTCGTCTAGTTGTTGCATGTAGAAAAGTGCGTCTGTGAATACGTTCTGATCTGTAGCTGGAGTAGGTTTTGAAGCGGGTATCAGTGACGCAGGCGTTGGAGACGTAGGTTTATCTGGAACAGGGGGGACCGTACTCGACTGCTTGCGCATCAACGACCTTGAGGGTAGAGAAGAAAAGGGTTGAGTTGCTTGCAGAACTTGAATAGACGGCAGGTCTTTTTCCAACAATGAATGAGGGGACGTCAAAATTGAAAAATTTGGAGAGCTAGTAGGAGACCTCGATGACCGCCCCGGCGAGCTGGGAGACCCAGGCGCATTGTATAAAGGCCCTTGATTTCCAGGAGTGGGTGAGCGCACTGATGAACTTGAGTTCGTCGAGAACGAGGGTGATTCCGGAGAAGTAAGTGGTGTAAATGGCAACTTGACGCCTGCGATTTCTGTAACGAGTCCACCTGAACTCTCCTGTGATTTCGCCCCATTCTCTGAGTTTGGCGACAGCTTCGAATCGGGACGAGAACTGGGGCCCTTTCCGAAAGAATCCCCACTGGGCTTGCGTGACGTTGCGCTGGTTGGGGGAGGACTTGAGATAATCGGACGGTCGAGGATCGAATCAGAATCCTCGCCGTGTATGATGGAAGCAACGCCTGCCACAAGGCTAGCAAGTGCATCATTTTCATCTGACTCTGACGCGTGTTGCGGAGAAGGGGACTGATCGGCTGAGGCATCCGGTATGCGGGTCAAGTCGGTCGAAGTCTCACGCGCACTGTTCAGTTCCGTAATAGGTGTCAGTGCACGACCAATAGCGGGGTCGACGGTACGAGATTGAGCCTCAGCCTGTGAGAAGGATCCGTCAAGTTCAAGAGATGGTAGAAGTTGCAGGGATTGTTCCGACGCTTGGGTGGCTGGAGGCAAGGTCTGCTGGGGTCCCGTCCCCAGGGAGGCTTCGGGTTGTGACTGAGGATCAACCCGAGGCATTCGTTCGCGTAATACGTTCAGCAAACGCGAGCGAATAGTCGAAGTATGATCATCCCTTGGATCCAGTGTTTCTGCCAGCTCTCTGTCCAGGAAGAGAAGCTTGAACTAGATGTCAGACAGAAGATACGAAGGTAAGGTAGGTTCTTACATCACGGGAAGGTCCGACGGGATAAGCAAACATCATCGACAAGGAATCACGAGGGTCCCATGTGTAGAATTTGGGTCGTCCATAGAGCTCAAAGGCATCATGAAGGGCTGAAGCCCGAATTAGTTGATGGACGGACATTAAGGGAAGACACGTACCGACAAGCCATTTTAGCATCTCTGATGCTTGTGTATTTCCGGCCTCGAGCTCTGGCATGACAAGCAACCATCCCTCCCGACCTTTCATGCCGCCTGCTGTCTCCTCGTCGCCAAGCAAACCTTCTAATTTCATCAGCGTGCTTCGATTGATTAGCTCTGGACGTTCAGGATAGACTGCAAATGCCTGGGTTACTTGCTTAAGGGTCAGCAGCACTTTCTTCCTGTCCTTGAGCTTTGACGACGCGTAGAGGGACAAAACGGGATACGGTAGTAAATCCTCACTCTGCTCCCGCAAGAAGAGACTGGACATGCGTTTCTTGCGGGCGAGGCTTGAGGCGGTGGGATGGGTGCCATCGCTGTGTGATGGACCGTGAGCCTCAGATGGTGATCCGGCAGACACCACCATCCACATCCGTTTCCAATCGGTTTGACCAGCGACACGGACGCGGACCCAGCCTTCCATACGGCCGCGTTGTAGAGTAGAGTGCGTGTCTTTGCCTGAGGGAACGATTTCGTTACTCGATCACACTGAATAAAGCACGGCATACCACCAGGTAGTGTGATTCGAATCAAATGAGCCGTGTATATCTCTTCCAGTCGCGATTTCTCCCAAGCAGAGAGCCGGAGTGCCGTCGCCCATGATATCAAAGCGGGGGTAGACGGAGGGCTAAACAACAAGAGATTTGAGCCCGCAGTATTGAGGGTGAATACGTTGGTAAATTTTTTAGCGGGTTGACCGTCGGTAGCAGGAACGGTGATGGAACCAAGCACTTGTACAAACTACGATCATGGTTACATCAGCTGCGTAGCGACAATAAGGGAGCACGCACGGCGTCCGTAGTGTTGAAATACGTTGGGGGAACCTCTCTGCCATGTTTATTCGCCTCTTCCACCTCACGCATGTCCCATATGCTGAGGGTCGTTCCACCGAGCTGTGCCCAGACGTCGATCCAGCCTTCGTCCTTGAGTGGGCGTTGGCCGTCTGGCTGCCTCTCGAGGCGCTTTACGAGAGGGCCAGAAAAGTACACTTTGCGAGCATGGGCAAGGGTCAGCTGGACGACGGAGCGAATTTCGGGGTGAAGTGGGGTGGGGGGTGGCTGTCCACTCGTCAAGGACGCTCTACGTGTGGTAGATAGTTGCTGTTGGTCGAGTTGTTGGTCGTTGGGGGATCTCATTGGGCCGAGAGATTTTGATTGGCCCATCTGGGGTGCAGGGCCACCAAAGTCGACTGGTGGAGAGCTGGACGGGATTCTGGGGGTAGCGGTAGGAGAGGTATCTTGGTTGTGTTCCTGATGTGGCTTGGTGCGAAAGGAGAAAAAGGAGGAGGTACGTGCATGAACGTTAGATGAGGGTGGCATGGGCCGCGGCTGGGTGGGGGGCAGGGCGTTGTCGTCGTTTGGGATATCTTGGGCCTGCTGGGGCGCGGAAGTGCCGTTAGTCTGTCGTGCTGGAAAGTCGTGTACGTCTACGTTTCTGCCGGGGCTGGCCTGTCGAAGTTGCTGAAGTTCCGCTGGGGAAATAAAACCGCGATTGCGGCTGTCCCACTGCGGACTGGATGAAGTCGAGAGGGAGGACATGAAGAGTCCAAAGTTGAGTCGGTGATCGTCAACGTCAACCCCGACGGTGGCGGCGTTCTCACTACCACACTCATATCCGGCATAAGAAACCAAAGCACATCCTTTTGTCGATCACCGACACGCAAAAAGATATCTAGCGACGAACTGGCGCATGCTCATAACCATCAAATCCAAGCGACTTTTGTACCACATCCTCTGCCGCGTCGGGTTCGAGGTGTCCCTGAGCGTTTCGGCGAGCCCTGATAGCCATGTAAGCAAGGGCGACGTGGACGACGTGGACAGCTACCTGAAAAACGTATAGCTCAACACGACGTCGTCTATATTCCGACATGACGGGTCGTCTAGCATATCCTTGTCAATGAAAAAGAGGAGAGGCATATCAACTTCCTCGTCCGCGAGAAGCTTTTGTTCCTCAAAGCAGAAGCACTCTACTTTGGAAAAGTACGGCGCCACCTGACATACCCACATCAGCACTTGGCTTCAAAGAACTGGTTCGGACACACCCGGTCAGGCGTCACATTGTAGGTCGCAATTCCGATGACGTCCCTTTTACTCTCGTTTTTGGCTTTGTAGAAAGCCAAGCTAGATTCACCCGGCAGGACATCGACATACTTTTGCTGCGGGAAGAATTTCCATGGCAATGTTTCCGAGCGGTCTGCATTGAAGTGCACGCGAATACGCCGCGCATCCTCGACGGGCACGAGACGAGAGGGATCGAAACGATCGGATGACGTGGAGATGACCGAAGGTGTACCAGCGAACCCAGTGGCCGCACAGAACATGCGGTAGAGCGGCACGGCCGCATAGGTCACACCGACTCCCAATATGATCTACAGATGGGCCATAAGTCGTGAGGATCGCGCAACATTCTGCGTGCGTACTGCGGCGGTACTGTACATGAGCAGGTTACGATTCTGGGCTGCATGGAGGCGCTGACGGGCCTGGTGGTGGCGAACAAAGCGGGGGTCGGGATAAGTTGAGAACGCGCGCACGCGGTGGCATCGAGTCGCCAACAAGAACATGTCGAAGGATATATGTAGCACGTGATCTACTTATACTCGCAGTGCAACCATGTCAGTCTCAAAGGCCACACCAGCAGACGTGGAGTTGGAGCAGTTGCTATCGAAGGAGGCGTCAGCGTTCCAGCGCGAGGTCGAAGTAGAGCGGATACTCAAGGCGTTCAAACTAAAGTGAGCCGCAGTCCACTCGGTCAGCACTGTGTCTGACAACGACCAGTCCATACGATATTCTCAACATCGACGAAACCGCAAAACCAGAGGATATAAAACGCAGATATCGACAGTTATCTCTCTGTGAGCACACCCTTCCTCCCTTGACTTGAGTGATTGTATCAAGAGCACGCTGACGGAATATGATGGCTCGTCTTCAACACTTACCCCACATCATTACACAAATCCGTACGTTGTTCTATGCACAGTCATCCATCCTGACAAGACCCCCCACCCGCGTGCTCCAGATGCATTCGATATATTGAAAAAGGTACGCCACTTATCATGCCTTCGTTCGTCGAGCGTGCCCTTTAACCCGCCCGTTTTCAGGCCGAGGCTGAGCTTTCAGACACTAACAAACGGACGGAGCTAGATGCGACGATCGCATCGGCTCGTTCCACCCTCCTCCGCGCCCTATCCCTGCCCGCAAATCTCACCGACGATGATCCACGTCTAAAGAATTTGGCAGACGACCCAAAGATGCAGGCTCAGGGTCTGACGACGCCATGGAGGATCATGCTCAAGGAAAAAATCAAAGAGGTACTGATCGAAGAGGAACTTCGGAGAAGAAAGTGAGTGATGGGTTATCTGTATGCGATTACATGCTGACTTTCATCAGGGCGATTAAAATGAATCTTGCCAACGAAGGTTTAGAGGCCCGCAAAAAGGAGGAGGAAGTCGCCACCAAGAAACGCAAAGCCGAAGAAGACAAGGCCTGGGAAGGTGGGTTTTTTTTCTATGTTCTGGCCTCTCGAGCTTATGGATCTGTGTGGTCTCGTGGTTAGAGTCGAGAGAGTCTCGCGTGGACAGCTGGCGTTCGTTTAGCAATACTTCCAAGAAGAAGAAAAAGGCCAAGGTGGCGATTCTTGGATGAGACGTGTTTGTGATCGAGCTACTCAACGCAGACCATGTGTAGAGCTGAGTATTACCTCCTAGTAATGTACGCATGGAATTGAAGCGTCAACTTGATATTTGTACGCCGACATCATTGGAATTCATTAAAAGTACCTAATTTTGCGTCTGGACGAGTGAAGCCAAGGCATTTCTCGACCGTTTCCAATACATTTCTGGCTCGACCTAGCGTTGAGTTGGCATAGTGCTCCCACCACACTTTCCTGCATGCTCCGGGCTCGAGTATACAGATGCGATCAATCCACGCACACTCCATAGGTCATGCGTTTTCTCCAAAAACCTGTCACACTTCAACAATGTTCTCCGAACACAAAAAGTCAGGGTTGACAGAAGCCTCTAGTCAGAGATATCAATCACATCCGAATCTGGGGCATCATCCTGATCCATCATCTTTCTTTTCGACGCACGGTCGAGCGATCTGTAACTTCTCGGTGCTTCATCTTCCGATGACGAGATGACGATCAACGACGGATCACGGGGAAGGCGACGACCCGACGACTGCGTAGACCACGGAGGACGTGTTTCTGTCGAGCCGCTCAACGACGAAGTGTAGGTGGCTCTTTTCGTGCTACTTTGCGTCATCGTGCTGTGTTCAGCGCCGGAAGGGGACACAAGACACATAGCTAAAGGTTTCGTACCCGAAGCCGGGTCAGACGGCACTTTCCTGACCGCTTCTTTCGTCACGATGGTGTCCCTTTCCTTGCCCTTTCCTTTGTTGTTGCCCCCCGTGCTCAGAGCGTTTTGTTCAATTTTCCCTACCTGTTCGAGGAACGACTCGTCCACGTCCATATCAAACGAGATATCGTCGAAAGGGTCGGGAGACGGGGGTCGTTGCTCAGACGGGATGACTTTAGTCTGCGCAGAGGAGGGGCCTGTGAGTGTAACGCCAGGTTTCTTGACAGGCAGATTGGATGGCTCTGTTGTGTCGAGGTCCCAGGTGATGTCGAAATCGAGGTCCGTATTGGGCAAGGGGGCAGGGCGGGGGGAAAGACCGATGTTGGGAATGGGTTTCGATTCAGAGGAGCGAGCAGTGAAATAAGATGACGCCTTGATCGAAGAAGTAGACAAGCCGTCGAGAGACGAAGACGCCGTGGTGGCTTCGAGGCGCAAGGGCGGCTTGGTGTCTGAGTTGATGGGATGCTTTCCTTCCGGTCTCAAAGTAAGCGGCGCTCGCCGATCCCCTTGGACGTCGGCTGCCTCATCCGTAAGCATGAACATCTCACGCAGGGCATCGGGGTCTACTCCGTCATCTATATACATGTCCTCATAGTCGGTGGGTGGTGACCGTGGCCGCGCCGCGGGCGGAGGCTGGTGCTGGCGCAGAGGCTTGTCTGGTGGGGGCTGGGCGGGTGAGTTTCCCTGTGGCTGACCTACGATGGGTGCCTCTGGAGGTGGATCTGGACGTCTACGAGTAAGTGAGCATGGTGGTGACGATCATGCTGAAATGGAATTTCGTACCCCAATCGCTTCCTGAGAGAACTAAGAAAAACTTGCTCGCTATGGACGTCGTGGTCTTCTGTCCTATAACCCTTGAGCACGACGTTTGCAGGCTCGAGAAATGCGGTGCCATTCCGTATAGGTGTAGATTTCAGCAACATCTACAAAAAGCAACGTGAATGGGCATTGTTGGCATTCGGGAAAGGCATACTTTGTATCCGAGAGGTGTTGTGCCCAACTCCAGCTGGGGGAGGGACCTGAATTCGACGGCCCTAAAGGTGGTTAACCCATCGGAGAGCTCGAATCTGAGCATACCGCGCGGGAACCTTGGAATAGGCCCCTCGTCCTCGTCCCGATCCTGTTCTGCATTCTCCTCATGTGCTAGCCCCAGGTCTGCTCGATCAACACGCGTCTGGTGAGTGTTCAACAGGCTAAACGCGGAATGTGCAATCTCTGTTATGCTCTTGACTTCGACGAGCAGTGGTGTTGGGCCACTTGTCCTTTTCTGCTGACGTGCACGACGTGCGGGTCGGCGAACATTCTGCAGCCGGACGGGGGTGGAAGTAACCAGAAGAGGGTCAATACCGGATCCAGGAACTGTTGAGTCCGTGAGATTGGACTGCAGGAGCTGAGCCTCGACGTGCTGGATGAACTGGTCAAAGTCTCTGTCTGGATCGAGGCCAAACTCGGACGAGACCCAGTCTGAGCAGTCTGCAAGCCATTCCTGTCGCGGTCGTTGGTCAGTACGACGAGCAAGCCGACTTCAACTTACTTGGTCTATCGCTGGTTTCTGGTAGTTGTGCGCAATCCACGCCCGGACGCGTTGATGAGCGGGCATGATAGGAGGTCACGTGTTGTTGAGCTACATGCTTCGGACCGCGATGTCGCAGTGCCTTCCCCGTCTGCCCGTGCCAGACATCGCAAGGACGCTCGACGGCTACCTCCGCTCCGTCCAGCCCGTCCTCCTCGCCGACGAGCACAGCGGCGGACCGTCTTTTGCCACTGCCTACGCCCGACAGCAAGCACTCGTCGAGTCCTTTCTCGACGGTCCCGCAGTCCGCGCACAAGCACGTCTTCGTGCGCTAGACAAGGTCTCTCCGCACAACTGGCTCGATGACAACTTTTGGACAAAAAAGACTTATCTCGAGTGGAGAGCACCCCTTCCGATCAACTCCAACTGGTGGCTTACCTTTGTGAACGATCCGAATGTCCCACCGGAAGTAGTCACAAACGAGGCTGCAGGAATCACTCCCTGGCAGGTCAGGAGAGCATCCTGTCTCGTACACGGTATCCTTGACTTCAAACATCGCATGCACTCGTAAGTATCTTGTCCATTTCCACGGCTCCTACTTACATGTTGAGTAGCCAGGACCTCAATCCAGATACCACACGGATGGGTACTATCATGAGTTCTGTTCTTATCCACGCTTATCCACAACCTCAGGCCTGTGGCTGAGACATGCTACCTCTCGGATATTTAACCTTTGTCGTGTCCCCCATCATTCGTCTGACATGCTTACTGCGCCCGCACCTCCCTCTTCACCGTGGGCATCCACGGTCACTGTTCTTGCACATGATTATTGCTATGCACTCCGTGTAGCAGATCCTATCACTGGGGCGCCCTTAGATGTCGACGAGATTGAGCGGGGTATGAGGGCAGTTGTAACCGATGTCTACTGTCGCCTGCGCAACAGTGAATCGCCAGTACAGGTCGGCGTCCTCACAGCAGATAATAGAGATCTGTGGGCTCAGGTAGGAACATACACTTTTAAATTTTCGTGACCTATCTTCCTTGCCCGACAGAACTATTCAACGTTGCTCCCCATCTCTCCGCAAAACAAGCAATCTCTTGTTGCAATTCACCAATCTCTTTTTGTGGTTTCTCTGGATCATTGGCCCGCTCCTTCCGTACCTGCGGACCATCGTGATGAAAACCCTCCCCTCACTTTCAGCATCAACCAACAAGTTCCCGATTTGCTTCCCGTCTTTCAGCCGTCCCGGCACTCATTAACAGTGCCCTCTGATCTCTTGTCCCATCAATATGCTATCCGTTCCTCGCCTTCAGCACTCAATCGCTTCTTTGACAAACCGCTGTCTCTCATCGTAGAACCCAGCACCCGAGCGGGTGCGATAGGCGAACATTCACCGGTAGATGCATTGGTGCCTAGTGTGCTTTGTGAGTGGGCAGTCGCTGGTGCTAATGGGGTGAGCATCTGTGGAGGTCTGGCCCATGTGCCATTTGATAAGACACATCGAGAAGACCAATTGGAGGGACTGGATTCTGGACCAGGCTCGCGTTGGACGCGGCTCAACTTTGCCTCCTCACCGCCGATACAAATTGCAATTGAAAATGCAAAGCGGCATGCACAAATACTTGCTTCAAATTCGGATCACCAGGTGTCTTACTTTGTGGAGTGGGGAGGCGAGGAAATGAAGCGAGTGTGTAAGTTATGGTCTTCGAATGCATACCTATCGAAGTGTTTACCGTCCTACTGACAGCATCGTATTCGGCCGATGCTTTTGTCCAGCTTGCGCTCCAGCTGGCATATTTCCGAATCCACCGACGCCCAACCCCCGTGTACGAAACAGCACTTACTCGATCATTCGAGCACGGCCGTACGGAGACGATACGTTCATTCACGACGGAGAGTCATGTATTCCTCCAGGCGTCCGCGGGGTGGGAAGGCAAAAATGTGGACCAGACTCGGAGCGAAGTGCGTACAGTCACGCTGATGTGAGACCTCATTGACGCCAATATTTTCTTGTTACCAACTTCATCTACCTTATCACTACCTTTCTGCTAACATCTATGTCCTCCACGTGTGCTACAGCCACCGTCTCGTCTCTACCCTCTCCTCGAGTCCGCCCTCGAAGCTCACTCCTCGCTTACCCGCTCAGCGATGATGGGTCGCGGGATTGACCGACATCTTCTAGGTTTGCGATGTATCCTCGGTAAAGAGTGGGCGTGGCTTGATGATATTGCTGAAACCACGTCTGTTGTCGGACAAAGAACCTCTTCCCAAGATACTATGCCTACGAGGGCAACGACCCAAGCTGTTTCGGGTCCCGAAGCAAGTGTCCCTCTATTCGAGGATCCTATTTTTCGGAGAAGCCAAGAGTGGCGTCTATCGACGAGTGGTTTGAGTGCAGGTTGGTGGTTCAGGGGAACCGGGTGAGTGAATACTCGATATATCTTGCTGTTGTGAGGAGGAATTTCTTCATTTTCATCTGTATTGTCGCCTGTCATGCTTTGATAATGACTGATTTCTCAAAGGTTCGGATCGCCATACGAGGATGGATATGGAATAAGCTGTAAGCCCATCTTCTCTTTTCCTTGTGACCCGCTATTGACTGTGCTTATATACCGGTGGAATGCACCCGCGATACGTCCATTTTATGTCACAGACCTCATTGGTCCACACGCTGTCAAATTCTGCATCGAATCCAAGCACTCCTGTTCGACAACGTCCACGCATGCCTTTATCGAGCACGTTGCAGACGCCCTGCGAGACATGAGAGAGATTTGTCTCTCTGCCAAAAAGAGTGGCGAAGGTGAATTCCCATCTGCTGACGCTGGTACGGACGGGTCGTACAAGCGACGGCTTGGGGATTCGGTTCTTGCAAGATCACACCTTTGAGATCGAGACGGACACGAATGACCCTAACAGGTGCCATCCAGTCGTAGATGCGTAACTTGCAAGTTAGAGATGTAACCGATAGAATCGCCCCTCATTCACTAGACACTGAAATCCACTTACTATTTGCTGGAACCGGGTGTCCAATTCTAATATTTTTATCGAACTGGGTGAAGGGGACTGTGACTTGTCTATTGAGGAGATAATCACACAGTTCGTCCGATCCGACGGAAGAGACCGGGAATGATAGATGTCTGGAAGGGAGTGTTGGTGACAGAATTTTAGTCAGAGGCACGCATCAGAAACTGCAAGTCTTCCCCGCCATCCGAACCTCCGAAAGGAGTGATGACCTAGCAAGAATTAGATCGAGTGGAGTGACAATGGAATTCTTTGAGGGTGTTGCTTGTAGGAGCTCCGTGCATCAGGCGCGGTAGGGATAACGGCGGACGTCCAGCCACCGTCAGACAAGGTAAGCAGAGTCCAAATTGTCAGGAGAGTGGATCACCATGGGAAAACCTCGCAGGGCGTTCATCTGCGATTTGATACAGCCCATTCGCATTCCAGACAAGGAATCACTGCGCTACTGCGACTTGGACCGCTTCGGGAAAAGCAGAGGGCCGCAATACGAGCATAGCAGGTTCTGCGACATCTCACATCGTGAAAACTAAACCTCCATGATGCAGAGCAAGGGTCACCTGCCGCCAAACCCAAAGCAAGAGCGCGCACCGCTCGGCCCAAGCGTACCCAGAATCACTTGTGTCCCATAGCGGTGCAGTCCAAGACCGACTCTTGGAAAGGTATTGGTCGTGCTTTCACCTGCAGAGGCTATGCGTTGCCGGCCCAGGATTGGAACCAACCTTACGTGCTAACACAATTTCTGTCTACTTGATCGGGTAACCAGAGTGTAGTGATGCCGGTGCACACACAGGTTGATCGGTCGTGGTAACAAAACAAGGTGGACTGAAGGCCAATTAACGGACCAATCTTCAGCTCGGAATTTGAGCGCGAACGAATACACCAGCACTCACTGATAAGAGGGGACAACCATGAACCGAGTTTCCAGGGGCAGCAGTTGAAGAGAGCCAATACAATGCACGTTCGTGACATTCCAGAGAAAAGTAAACCATTAAAGTAGGGAAACAGTGATCGTACATATAACTCTTGACCGCATGTGAAAGCTATGGCTTTGTGGATACCTTTCTCGATAGACTCCTCAAGCGCTCCGCGTTGAGCTTTCTCCGGGCGATATCGTTTTCTACCGTCTGACTGTTCCTCACGATGCCAGCATTGGCCCTGGGTGCAACAGTGTAATTGCCAAGGTCTCTCTGTGGAATCATGACAGCATTCTTCCTGATGCGGTTCTTCTCGCCCTCCTTGGCACGCGCGAGGATGGCATGGAGACGCTCATTGGCACGGTCGTTGATATCTTCCTGTGCAGTGGGAACAACACGGTCACGATAAGAGGCACTACGAGAAATAATGGGACGAGACCAAGCGATGACAAGGTCGTTGGCGATGCGCTGTATGTCAGGCTGGACGCGTTTGCACTTGGTGTAGAATAGGACGACACGGCCTAGTCCAGACTCTTTGAGGACGGGACTATCAATAAACTCCATTTTCTTTAAGATTGGGAAGAAGTCACGCTGAATATTCAGAGCGGGCAAAGAGCGGTCTGGAAGTGGTTCAAGCCATCTGCGAACGCCCTCGAGAAGGTTGTTGTCCATAATTGACTGTGAAAGAGATTGCCTGCAGAAATTGTTATTCATACGGCTGGCAAGAGGACGCAACAGGACATACTTGCGGAGAACGTCCATGACTTGGGGAAGGAGTCTAAGCTTGCTTGTTGCGGGTAGCTTGTCACGGTTAGCCTGTTCGTCTTCGGCAGCGGCGCCTAGCATAGCTTCACGAAGACGTGAAACCTCTTCATCAGCAAAGCGATCGAGCGCATCGTCGTCATCCTTTTTGCGTTTCTTTTGCCGAGAACCTTTTTTGGGTCGGAGGATGGCATCGAACTGCATCTCGAGCCGCATCTTGTTGGCTGGAAGGGTGTTTACATGCGAGGAGATGGATATAGGGTAAACACACCTTTTTCCGGAGGGAGATCAGCAAGGTCTTCCTCAGTGATCTGTTTGCGTTTGCGCTTTTTCTGGGTCCGTTGTGCATCATTGGAGCGACGCTTGACTTTTCGCTTTTGTTTCACTGGACGGTCCTGTTCGTATGCGTCGCTCGATTCTGCAGACGAGGGAGAGGCGTCCTGTTCGACGTGCTGGGGCCGCTGGCGCTGTCGCTGCTGGGGGACATCTACGCAAAGATGAGGAGGCAGAAGGTGCAGTGCGGGTCTGTACGTGCCTTCTTCCTCTGAGGAGAGTTCAGAGCCATCACCAAAAATGTCGCGTTCAAGCGTGTGGGTCTAGCAAGGGCTGAGCGTGGCGATGGCTGGCCTTAGTTGTGACTGACCGGTGCCATGACTGTGCAGAACAAGGTGTTGACAAACAAGTATAAACAGCGAATATCGAGGTTATTTGTATATATATATTATAATAATAATACTAATAATTCACCATGGATCCCTGTCCAACACCCTCCCTGACCAGTTCGGATGCCACGTCCTCGTCGACGTCTTTCTCTGACCATCTCTCCTTTGAAGAAAGACCCCTCCCCGCTCTCCCACACAAATCTCCAAGATTCCTTGATTTCACTCCTCCGCTCGTTCCACCCAAACCCTCCGCCCCCTTGGTCAAATCCAGGGCCTGGCGAAAAATGCACAGAAATACAGTACTGGCTCTCCGCAAACCACGCATCCTTGCCAGGCTAATCCGCTTCACTACTTGGGAGGACCTCTACGCCCTCTTCGCAACCTGCTCCGGCATCCGGCATCTCTGGGACTTGCAGGATATAAGAGACCTTTTTCTCTCTCGATATCTTCCAGGCTACCGGGCTTCCCTCCAGTACAGGGATCTATCCTCTCTCCAGGCTGTGGACGTCACTCTCCACGACCTCCATCTCTTACGTTCGTTCTTCCACTTTCCTCCACGTGTACGTTAACCTCGAAACATCCAGTATATTCACAACGTGTTCCGCTCCATCAGTACCCTATGCACGCTCTCGCGTGCTCCTCGAGATCCGTTGTTCATCCCGCAACCAATGACAGTACAACACAGGCAGTGACCGCTCGGTTAGCTACCCTAGCTAGCACACATTCCCGCTTTGTCCTTCTCCTGCAGTCCATAGTTCACAGCTCCCTTCTCCCGTTGCCCATCGATTCTGATCCTCCCCGGCAGTTTTTGCCTTCTCCATCGGCACCCGGTTCCCCGCCTCGTGTCCTCCGCGAGCTTACGTTCCCAGCTCCGCTATCTTACCAATCTGAGCCGTTAGACGTCCAACCTTCCGATGCCAGCACTCACAGCTCTTCGGCTTGCAGTGCCCCCCGTTCGCGCGCCAACACCTCCAGCCCGTTATCTCGGGCCGACGCGACCGCTGCCCCGATCAGGGCACGTAAGAAGAAACTTTCTATATTTGGTAATGGCTCCAAACCACCTCCACCGATGGAACCACGATCACTCAAGTACTATGATGCTGTTTGGAGGCGCTCCTCAGCGATGCGAACTAACCCCAACTTGGTACCCCCTCCATTCTCCGAATCTCGTCCCACATCGCGCTCCGAAGAAAACTTTTCCCGTCCGTTTGCAAATTCCCACAAACGCAGTGCCTCTGCAGACATTTCCTGTGCATCCTCAATCAACAGCAGCTCATCCGCGCCTTCCGTACGAAAACCTCCATCGGACTTTCGTTTGCCCAGTTCTCCCCACGATCTCTCCTTTGCAACCTCGAGGACGCGGGCCCCTGTCCTCCGCGTCTTTGTTCCGTGCAATGTCCTCTCTCCGGATGCCATCGCGGCCTGTGAAGCACAACTCAAGGCCGGCGAACTCTGGCAGCATCTCTCGACCGGAGACGTCGTTTGTAATTTTGGTTATGTCCCCTCCACTCCAGAAAGCACTCAATCTCAACTCGATCTCTCCCCTGAAGCACGTTCTACCCCTCGAAACACCTGGCTACTTTTCGATGGCACTTCCCTAGTTCCCTTTACTCCTCCAGCCCCCCCGTCGCTTCCCGACTCCCTCAGTCTTCCCACACCCTTTTACTATACCCACCTTATACCCTCCAATGTGAACCCTACCTTTACATTTGCACCGCCAGGTGGCGGAGCCGTTCCTGAAACATCGCTTATAAACACTACGTCACGCGTACCTAGCCCTCACTCACCCGGTGGCTGGGCTATGGCAAAAAAATACATGTGGATAGCACGAGCCCGTGTTGGCATGGGCTTTATGGATATCGACGACGGACTAGGGGAGGGGTGGCGTGGTGAATGGGTTCTTGAGGCGGATGGGACCCAGGAGGGCAGAGAAACCCTCGTTGATTGTATTTCTGGACTATCAGGTGAGATATTTGTTTGGGAACTTGTACGCGAAAAGAGTGGTGGGGGACGTATCTGGCTTCGGTAAGTGGTCATCTGGTCTCGGTGTTTCATGACCGCTCACATATCTATTATGGCAGACTTGTTAGACCTGTAGTACCACCCAAGGACAACTCAGTAGACGTTCGCTTGATTCGTTGATTTATCTATCATAAGACGTTTCAAATTTAGATGAAATATTTTGCACGCAATGTTTTACACAGTTTACTCTCCATGGACATCGCACTTGTACGTATTGTAACGATTTAGTTCAGAACATCCTTTACCTATCTTCTTCTGTGTTATTCTTAATGTTGTTGTGGACACCTTTACAGGACCATGTTCTCTGGTCTCTCAGGCAAAACGAATTCATTCTTCCTACTACACCACAATTCGTATCAGGTCAACTTTACAACACTGGTGATCAAGAAGTGCGCCAGATCAAATCCTCCTGGAGGCGCCGCCACCACCCCTGCCTTCTGGAGGATACTACAGAGAATGGGAGCATCGCCAGATCCTCGGTGCACTTAGTACTCACGTCAGGGTGTCAGTAATGACGTGGGCCGGAATCTCTGCGCAGTCGTCTGGGAACGCGACAGCCTGCAACCACGCCTACACCAAATTAAGACCAAAAACGCCGGACGACGGACAAGGGAACAAAACCCACCTTGATATCTTCTTCAGGATACCCAAATGTTTGGTGGATGAATGCCACGCTCGGGCCAGCCCGGTGCTGAGGGGAAGCAAACGTGCGTACATAACCCGAGAGTCGCTCCAGGAACTGGCGCACTGCGGGTGTCCCCGCGTGCGGGGGATGTGCTGCGATCAGCCAGGACGGCCATGGCGTCGGAACTTGGCCAATCTAGATCCATCATGTCATCAACCGATATCAGCAGCAAGTCTTTCCCTCGCGCAGACTCTGGGGACGTACAAAACGACACTCGCCCGCGTCAGCAAACGGTTTGGTGGTGAACCATTCCCACATGAATGCGCTTGTCGAGCCGTTGTTGACAGAATCGAGCAAGCCGCGAATGTTATGGTTGACTGGGTGGGCGTTAGTGTACGGACAGGCACGACGTGCTACGTACCTTGAAATCGGAGATCCTCGGTAGGCCAGCTCTGCTGCAGTGCCATGACGTACGCCATCGTTTGGCTACCGCTGCGCGCGACGACGCGATAAGCACGAGGCAGTTCGTGACGGGCTACGTCAAGGACCTACCTCCCATTCCGAGATATTCCAAGCGTCGTCCCTTGGAGATCAGAGATCTGATTGTAGGAGCTGGAAGAGTCTTTGGTGCCTGTGATCACAGCCCTACAATGCATCCGATTCACTTTTCTTGATCGGGATGGGGTTACAAAACAAACGTGCCATCTTAACGGGGAGCTAACGTAGCTTCCAACAAGTTTATATGCGTTCGAGCCCTTTGCGATGCCAGCTATCAGTGCGTCCGTGAGAGCGCTGTGATATCGGAACGAGTCCGATTACTAGGGCTACAGAAGGCATCCGGAAGCAGAACGAAGACATACATGGCAATGTCGATCTCGTCGTTTTCAAGACGAGCGATTAGCTGGCCCGTCCCACCTAGAAAATTCGTCAACGGTCGAAACACCAGATGTTGTGGTTCGTACTAGGACACTCTAGCAGCGTGAATGTCTTGTCTTGATCGGCGGCCGCAAACTGGAGCAAAGGGGAGCAAAAGTGCTCGCGGACTGTATCACTTTATGAGTGCCATCCCAATATCTCGCGCATGAACAGAGTCACCGTATCCTACCCTCAGAGGCATGCTGATGATGTGAGGGGAACCGAATATCGTATTGATATTGTTCCTAAATCCAGCCACTTCGGCTAAGTTACCACATGTGCGCACAGTAAAAACTACACTCATGTAACATACGAGACTCGTGAGACAAGTGATCATTGTATCAGAATCATCCATGCGAGCACAAAGTAGAAAAGCCTAGTAAAAGTCAGGAAATGTGCCTTAAGAGGAAGATATTTACTTACAGAAGTGGATATACAGCAAGAAGTATACGCCGCTGCTCTATCTTCGTGCCATCCAAGAAATTTATAGAAGCTATTTCGACGCTGTCAATGATGACAAATAGGAAAAAGTGGTAATTACCCCAGATGCACCAAGCCCATGCAGCGAGTGCGATCGGTGCACGTACCCAGATAATGCGAACAAAGCAGCTTATAAGTGCTGCAATGTCTAAAGGCGCTATACAGTATCCCAGGACGCATAGACCCTGGAAGAATGAGCTTGGAAAACATCAGAAAGTAGTATCTTCGGACTGTACTTTACGTACACTCTGCCTCCGAGTAACTGAGGGCCAAATCTGTAAGAAGCGACATTGCAAACATTCCAGTACTTACCTTTGCCTGAATGGTCACCACAAGGGATCCAAGAGAGACGATTACGACCACGGTCGTGAATACCCCAAGAGCCTGGCTGGCCGGTGCCTTCAACGCGGGTGAATCACACGACAAGTTGAATAGACAAATCCATACATTCACGCTCAGCATCATTCCGAGAGCAAGGCAAAGTAACAAAGGGCCCCAAAGATCCCAATCCCTAACGTGGATCAGAACATATTTTCCAGCTGATAACTAAACATACCTCAAAACTTCACGCCCCGTGGCTTTACGAGGATACAACACTTGAATGAGTTTTGAGTATATCGACAGAAGGTCGCGCGCCTACACGTCGTGTGAGTGACTGTAAGAGACAAGGGTGAACACAAACGATTGTCTTAGTGACGGGCTCGTCGAGGGTATCGACTCCCGAGTACCTACACTCAAATTAAATCCAGTTGGATGACTGAACCAAACGTCTTGTACCGCGTTTCTACCCGAATACCACCTACGGTTTGCCTAGCGGGTTTGGAGGGGACATTTGAGCTACCAATGTTCCCGGAAACACCCTGCGCAGGTGCATTCACAGTACTGTTTGTCTGCGCGACTGGCTCTTGCACGCGTGATTTTCCTTTATCTATCGCTGGGGAGGACAGACCTGGTGCGGTGAACCCTGGAATATTCTGTTCGTCCAAGTCATCATCGTCCTCATCTGACGACAGTTAATCTGCGCAAAACTCGCGTAGAGATGAACACACCTGCTTCAATGAACCTTGAAGAGGACGTCAATGGCGTTGTCACTGAGGCCATGTGGTTTGGATTGATAGTTAACTGGACGTGCTTACTACGTCGGCACGGCAGTCGGATGTGGAGTCTCACGATCCATATCAGTCAATGACTGACGCGTCTTCGTTATTGACCTCTGGCTCTGAGGTGAACTGCAAAGATGGTCCGTATCAGCTCTCCCGATATTGAATTTGTGTTGATCTCTAGTAGGGTAACGCGCCTTCAGGTATTCCGCCTGCCCATAATCAAGGCCAGAGCAACCAGGACAATAAAGAGAAGAAGGACCAGCAACCACCGCAGAAGAAGAAATGGGAGCCGCCTCTCCCAACGCGTGTTGGAAAGAAGAAGAAACGTGGGCCCTCTGCAGCGTCCAAGCTGCCTCCCATCTATCCTAGTACGCGATGTCGCTTGCGTCTCCTCAAGATGGAGCGCATCAAGGACTACCTCATTCTCGAGGAAGAGTTTATACTAAATCAAGAGCGTTTGAAACCAGAATCATCCAGAGAGGAGAAGAACCAAGACGAGAGGTCAAAGGTGGATGATATCCGTGGCACGCCGATGGCAGTGGGAACACTAGAGGAGATCATTGACGATGACCACGCCATCATTAGCACCGCGTCTGGACCAGAGTCTTACGTCCCAATCATGAGCTTTGTCGACAAGGATCGCATCGAACCTGGCTGCTCAATATTGTTACACCAGAAGAATCAAGCGGTCGTTGGTGTTTTGGAAGATGATATGGATCCCTTGGTCAGCGTCATGAAGCTTGAGAAAGCCCCGACAGAAAGCTATGCAGATATTGGTGGTCTCGAGCAACAGATACAGGAAATTAAGGTGAGCATGTTGTAAGTTGGGGTTTACTCGACTTACATCTGCCATAGGAATCCGTTGAACTTCCTCTCACACATCCGGAGCTTTATGAGGAAATGGGCATCAAACCTCCCAAGGGTGTCATTCTTTATGGTGTTCCTGGAACTGGAAAGACTCTTTTAGCCAAGGCAGTCGCAAATCAGACTTCTGCTACTTTCCTGCGTGTCGTCGGTTCAGAGCTTATTCAGAAATACCTTGGCGATGGACCGAAACTAGTGCGAGAACTTTTCAGAGTGGCAGAAGAGCATGCCCCAAGTATTGTATTCATCGATGAAATCGATGCCATTGGTACAAAGCGGTACGTGAGTCGATGACGTTACTTGTTCCTGCTAGACCGGTAGTTTTCAGATATGACTCGACTTCGGGAGGAGAGCGCGAGATCCAGCGGACAATGTTGGAGCTACTCAATCAACTGGACGGATTTGACACACGTGGAGACGTCAAAGTCATCATGGCCACCAACAGGATCGAGACCCTTGATCCAGCTCTCATTCGCCCTGGTCGCATCGACCGAAAGATTGAATTCCCTCTACCAGATGTAAAAACGAAACGGCATATTTTCCGGTACATTGATCTTACTGCGTCGCTTGGTGTTGCTCAACGTCCCATGCAGATTACACACATCGCGAATGAGTCTGAGTGATGATGTTGACCTGGAAGAGTTTGTGATGGCGAAAGATGACTTATCCGGCGCTGATATCAAGGCAGTCTGTACGGAGGCAGGTTTGCTTGCGTTGAGAGAACGACGAATGCGGGTAACCAAAGCCGATTTCACCACAGCGAGAGAGAAGGTGAGTAGTTCGCCGGAACTTGTGGCCCTCGTGTCTCACCGCCTCTGTAGGTGCTATACAGGAAGAACGAGGGCACTCCAGAGGGACTGTACTTGTAGATGTTCGTATCTTTCTGAAAACAACAGTCATTTCCCTCGCTTGTATATGCTTGTTACCCGAGAACATCAAACGATCCTCGGAACAAAACTGAACAGGAAAAAGGTGACGTACTGAGCTGGTGCATTCCTTGAGCTCGGTCGCGCTAATCGATGGAGAGCAACCACCCCCATTAGTTCATCAATGATTGGATGACTACGAGTTGTGATGTATGAATCGAGCAATGAGTGATTAGTAGACAGGTTGTCATTGTTCACAATAATTAATAATTGCACGTGATCCGAGCTAGTGGCTCGGGGCGTCGGCGGACGCGACTCCTACTTCTAGTCTGGTGTCCAAGACCGAGAACTGAATGGAGTTAGGCGTCCCCAGACAGTCACTCAGTCTTGCAGTGCTCAATGTCTACTTTGATGAAGTAGTCCCACTTGAAAAATACTTGCACGAGATCCTCAAACCTGCCTCGGCCGACTCTAATTCCGAATCCAGGATATCTCTTTTTCTTTCCGACGATGAACCGCAATCCTACCGCGATTTGGTGAAAACATCCTATGTCGGTCTCAAATCAGACGCTTTGCAGCGTCTGTCCATTCCGGTCACACCGCCCGAGATGTATATGCGAGACGTGAGTTCAAATGTATTCTTCATACAGTATTTGCAACGTGAAAAATCCAATTAGATTGTCCAAAAGGCTCACGAACGATTGTTCCAACCCCAGAGATTAAGACCCAATAACATTATAGCCCTGGGATATCAGCGCGTAAGTTGTCCCACGTCCCTATCAGACTTATCTCGTATCCTTGCCCACAGGCTCCTGACAATGAACGTGGCCGTACATTACCTTCCGGGATTTCCAACCGGTTTATCAACACACTCATCACAGCATTACACGGACCGGAGTGGGAGATCATGTTGCAGAGGTAAAACCCTTACCTTGATCTTCGGCTGCGATTTAAAAGTATTTCAGAATTGGTGCCGATGCTATGTTACACCTTCTTTTAAAGACGTCATTGTTCATATCGCTTCCCAACGCATGTTTGTGTCAACTCACGGGAGAACCACTCATATATGCCTCATTTCCACCGGGGGGTGGATTCCTTGATAACGGTCCTCATCATCGCGTGCAAAAACGAAAAAGGGAAACCACTCTGCAGCTTCCCCCGCGGAAACGACTTAGGTTGATCAGGACAGTAACCATCCGTGGTGATTCTGTCAAACCCACTACAAAGAAAATATTTGGCCAGCCTATGCAGAGGTGCAGTACTACCATTGAATTTTTCTACCTGACATGCTCACCGAAAGAAAGACGTGCTCCGGCGGATATAGACCTCGTACGAACTCGCATATTCTACGCTAGGCCATCTCGAGATCCCGATGCCTTCAGGATCGTAGTCGGACTGTCCCACAATCGTGAGCCTTTTTTTTCGTGAAACCATCCAACTCAAGTTTCTTCTAGATGTCTTGAATCGTTTGCGCCCCTCATACTTCAAGAAGCCCCCTGTTAATCCCGGTACATACAAGGATTCTGATCCTCGTGTTCTTGCACAAGACGCGCGTCATCTAAGTAAATACATATTTCCTTCACAGTATGGTCTATCATGTGTGTCTATGCTCGACACGACTCGAAAGGAAAAGAACAAGCAACCAGATTACACCGACAGGGAACAAGAGATCAAAGTGGGTGCCTTTCTAGCGTCCAGAGCACTGTTTTGATATATAACGTAGGTCCTTGGTAACTGTAAAACCCCTAAGCGTTTGAGAGATGTTCTGCCGTTGCTTGAGAAAATGATATGGAGACACGGTAAATGTGGTTACCAACCTTTACGCGACAAAGTCTGCCCCTCGAAGGTAAACCTTTGTGGATCTGCGATTCCATTTCTGACTTCCATTGAAATACCCTAGGTTACTAGGACCGACAACCAGGCGATAGATAGCACTGTTATCTTGGTGAGTAGTTCATGCCCAGCGCAGGATGTGTTTTGACAGAAGCAGGAAATGGTTTCTGAGAATTCACTTCAAGTGAAGTCTCAACCTTCACGATACAGCGGCGATATGTCCATTGATTCGAATGGAAACTCAATTCTTCCTCAAGGGGTATCTCAAGCCAAGAAGCATGGTGTATACAAACCTCGGTTCATCGAATTCACGTGTAGCTACATGGAGGCAAGTACTGGATAAGCCTTGCAAGGTGGTGATTCCAATTTGTGTAGGTTCTCCGTTACGTCATGCTCGTGACCAAAGTGGTCATCCCAAACCAACTCTGGGGGTCCAGAAGGAATCTGACATTGGTGCAGAGTTGTATGTACTCTGATTGTTTTGGCAGCTTTGGCTATAATAAATTGCAGATGTGAAGAAGTTCATTGTATCTCGGAGACGTGAAACATTATCGCTTCACCATGTCCTCCAAGGATTCAGCACCACCGACTGTGACTGGCTTACTCCACATGGAGTACCTGGGTCTTGTCATGGTCGGATTCCGGCGACGGATTCGCTAAAACGGCGAGAACTGTTGGAAGAGTTTATTTTCTGGTATTTTGATTCCTTTGTTATTTCACTGATCAAGGTACGGACTCTTGAAATATAGGTTGGAAGAATAAACCAACGATCTTGTTCCTCAGACAACATTCTATGCAACTGATTCTTCTGCATTTCGTCACCGAGTCTTGTACTTCAGACAAGACGACTGGGAGGCCCTTTGCGCTCCATTAATAGATCAACTCAGTGAGAAAACATTCAGGGAGATAGAAAAGGTTATTGATTTGATTGTGTTTGGTATTTATTGACAATAGTCGACAGTATGAAGCCGAAGAGATCCTTCGACAGCGAAGACTTGGGTTTTCCTTTGTTCGCCTCCTCCCCAAGGAAATAGGGGTTCGCCCAATCGTCAACTTGAGAAGGAGGATACCCAAAAACAAGGTATGATATCCGAATAATGCTACCTCACTAAATTATTGTTCTGTTGCAGTCCTTGAGTACTGGCCAATCGCAATCCATCAACCAAATCCTTCAGACAACGTTTCAGATACTAACTTATGAAAAGGTGAATGTCTACCAGAGGGCGTCTGGGACTTTAGTGATTGCATCTCCGCCCATAGCATTGTCAGCCAGACTTACTTGGTGCCTCTGTCTTCGGACCAAACGAAATATACGCACGACTGAAGACGTACAAGGCGAGACTACTGAAGGACCATCCTTCAGGTGTCTTGTAAGTACTCACTTAGTATAAACGCAACGACCAGGTTGAAGAAAGAAGACCCAAGTTGTACTTTGTAAAGGTTGATGTTCGAGCTTGCTTTGACACTATAGACCAATCCACTCTCTTGATGGTTCTGAAGAAACTCATATCCGAAGTAGCTCATTTCACTCCTTGTTTGCCCAGACCTTATTGTGTTTAAAGGACACTTACCTCGTCCAAAGGTATGGACAGCTAACTCCGGTTACCGGCAAGATCAAGCGACAATATGTTAAAAAGGCATACCCAGAAGGTTCCTCAAAATGTCCATTGTTGATTGTTCCAGTTTAATGTTCAGGTTCACAGATGAGCACCCCGATTTTGTGGCCTATGCTCGTAATTTGGCAAATGCACTGCGGGATACGGTTTTTGTCGATCAGGTAGCGTCCGCGGCCGTAACAATACACTTCGCTGTGTCCTAGTCGACACCTTTTCCAGGTGACCTATAGTTTGGAGAGCCGGCAGACAGCGATGCAACTCCTCGAAGAGCATATCAGTGAAAATATTGTCAAGGTGGATAATCAAGAACGAATCATTCGTTCATTCCTGACTGATTTATAGATTGGCCAACGCTATTATCGTCAAGTTGTCGGTATCCCACAGGGATCCGTTCTTTCTGCGCTGTTGTGCTGTTTTTATTACGGAAATCTTGAGAACGGAAAGTTGTGCGAATTTGGCTCGAATGATCCACAGAATGTAAGTCGTGTTTATATTGCATTTTCTTAGTGAACTTGTTTGACACATCGGCAAGTTGCTCCTCAGACTGGTCGATGATTATCTCTTCGTGACTACCTGTCCACGAAAGGCAAGGTCCTTTCTGGAGATAATGAGTACAGGTCACCCCGAGTATGGCTGTACGATATCAGAGGAGAAGACGTTGACGAACTTTGATTATGATGCGCAAATTATGAATGTCATTCCTCCTGAGCAGCGATGTACTTCACCCAGATCTTTGTCGGGGACAGCATCAACTAACGCTATTTACAGTCTTCCCTTGGTGTGGGTTACTGATCGACACAGTGGACCTCTCAATTCTCGCAGATATGTCACGGTACAGTAGCATAGGCAAGTGTCTCTCACTGCTTGGGACCCCTTCGAACCAGACCAATTTTTATGTAGACCTCAAAGATTCGTTGGTGGTGGATAGAGGTCGCAATTGCGGAGTGAAATTTTCTCATAAAATGCTGGGGTTCGTCTCATTCAGGTCCTCCACCAACTGTCACTAATAAGCTTTCAAGATTGGCCAAATCAAGGAACCATATCATCTACAACGATACTAGCTTGAACAGTATACACACCGTGTATCTGAACATTTACAGGAGCTTCCTTGTCGCAGCTGCAAAGATGCATTACTATCTTCAAAGTTGGGGAATCGATACGGCGAAGAATGTCAAGTTCCTACATAGTGCGTCGCTGTGGCACTCTAACTATGCATGGTCATGATTAGCCTTGAAAAGATACTATCCGACAGATGATACGATACACATATGCGGTGATTATGCAGAGCGCAAGAAATAAGGTGTCTCGATCAAACGGAGGGAAGTGCGATATCCAGAAGGCCCATGTCCTCTGGTGAGTTCTTGCTGTGACATTTTGATCGTAGGCTAAGATGATGTGGCCAGGCTGGGCACACATGCATACCATGCTGTACTGAGCGGGAGGCTCGACCTTTATGGTTCTTCGCTGCTCAAGCCACTTGCTTTCGAACTTTCCCTCCCAAGGAATCAGCGTATGAAGCGTCGGTTCAAGAGAATTATCAAGGAGAGCTCCGCGACAATTGTATCCATGGGACTCTGATGCGTCACAAGTACCACACCCTTCGACGTTTCAGTCCTCGTAGTATTCTTACAGTTGCCGATCAATGCCACTTCATTTAGGGCCCTTATCCTGTGTTTGAGACTTCTATATGGGCATGGCATGTAGCCAGTGAATACCATCATGACGGATCAATGGCTGCCTTCTGGCCCACTGCCAAACGGTGCTCTACGTTGGCGCGGAGGCCCACTGCAGGCTTGGAGCCGCACTGGTTGGTGCATTCCCGCTGGCTGCATTGTGTACACGCGAAACGCCACGAGGTGGAAGGCGTTGCATCAGTGTGCTTTATAGCCGACTCCTACTTAACCCGATTGCTTCAAGTACACAGTTGCGACGAGTCGGTCATCAAACCGTTGCGAACAAGCCTGTCGCAATCATGGCTCGACCACCGACCACCACCTTGAGCTTTATCGCCTTGGCGTTCCTAGCTATTTCGCTCGCCTATTATGCTCACTCCTACGTATCCCCTCTGGGGCCGGCACCACACCTCGGTACAGGTCTCCAGTTCTCAGTTCTTCTTTCGACCCTCGTAAATTATGTACAGGCCGCCGCATATGCTCCGTTTGCAACCCAACAAACCCCGCTGTCTGCCCCAAACCCAACGTGGAAAGACGACGTCAACGATGCACAAAAAGAGCCGCGCCCTCGCTTTTCTAGACGCATGGTTGCTGTTGGCGACATCCATGGCGACCTTGAAAATGCAGTACGCGTGCTCCAAATGGCTGGCGTTGTCGACGAGGATGGGAATTGGAGTGGAAATGTCGACGTTTTCGTTCAAACAGGAGATATCATAGATAGGTTCGTTTGTGTCCTGGTTGTGTGTTTTCGGTCTGGCTAACATTACATTAGAGGTGATGATACCATCGAACTCTTCCAATGGATGGAGGACCTCAGAGAACAAGCACACGGGGCGGGAGGTGAGGTGGTCAGCATTCTAGGAAATCACGAGTGGATGAACATAATTGGTACGCGGTTGGTTGTACACCTCGCAAACGTACTCAAGATGCCTCACAGGTGATTGGAGGTAACATCCTGATTTATTCGAAGCAAAGAACGCGTAACCATCATTCCCTAGATACGTTTACCCTTCTGAAATCGAAACCTTCGGTTCCATCAGTTTGCGCCAAAAGGCTGTCACGACTGGATGGCTCGGCGAGTCCTGGGCATCCAATTACACGACAGCTGCGCGCATTCCTCTTCACAACCTTCTGGGACCTCCCAATACCGACTACCCACCCGAGAAGGGCAGCATGTTTGCGCGTGCACATGCCGGGCCCCTCTCACACGCCGCATTTTCTTTCGTGCATGGAGGGCTAGCGCCGACATACCCGAACCTCTCGCCTTTTCCGAGTGCGATCAACAATATCTCTGCGGCACTTCTTCATAAACTGAGATCCCGTTCCCCACAACCTCCTCCTCATCCCCCTCATGCATACCCCGGGCTGCCCGCAGGTACTACACGCGAGGAAACACGGCTTTATGGTGCCGACGGTCCTCTGTGGTACCGTGGGTGGGCAGAGGAAGAGGAATCCAAGATATGTACGCTCGTCGACCAAGTCCTCCAGAAGACTGGTACGCGCCGGATGGTCATGGGACACACACCCCACTTGCAAAGCATCGTGGCGCGCTGCGGAGGCAAAGTGCTCATTATTGACACTGGTGTGTTCCGTGTCTTCGGTGAAGGGAGCTGTCCTAACATTGTCGCATAGGGATCTCGCACGCTTACGGAGGTGCACTTTCTGCCTTGTCCATAGAATATACGTTAGAACCCGTCAAGGGTGGAGGCTGGAAGGAACAGGAAGTGGTCAAGGCGTTATACGCCGAGCAGGAGGACGAGCTTGTGGTAACAGCTGAGCGTGAGTTCACCGGGGACTTGTTATAGATAAAATAGCAACTAGGGGGTTGGATGAATGACGTCGTCAGAATTACTATTTATCAGGTTACTGATCAGTCGTGCCACATCATGTCTCATATGATTGTCTCCTTTCCACTATATGTCTGTTGCCTCGACACCTTCACTCTCTAGTGGTCAGACTTGCTATTACGACGCAGTTGTCATGCATTTCCCTTACACTGACGACGCTCCGGGCGAGGGACAAGCTGGTAGTTCCGCTGATCCCCATCTTGAAGGTGAGAAAGGTGTCTTCAAAATAGGGTGCAAGATAATTACCTCGTTCGTCGCTTCCGCAGCTTCCAGGAGTTCGAGCAGGACGAATCAGCCTTACCGAGTGGAAGAGGCGGTGTCCCCCTCCGAGCGTGCAGATGATGCAACGGGACAGAATACCCCTTCCATCCGTTCTCTGCCCACCAAACCCGACGACCACGCAAAACGAGTCTCAGCAACGAAGGTAGTCGATGGCGGCAACGACGACGCTTTGGGGAGGAAAGTATCAGTTCGGACGACAGGAAGCACACGTACGACGTCTGCGTTCGCAAACGGCGCCCCACTCATGGGACCGAACGCCGAGCCAGACGTCAACCAAGGTTTACTCGACAGGGGCGCAAATGCCGAACAATCACTGAATCAGAAGCAAAAGGACCGCATCACAAAGGAAGAGAGTGCGTGTCCCAGTCGAAATAAACGTATGACTCTGACACGAGAGTGACAGAGAGGGAGTCCAAAAAGTTTTCGAAACTTCTCAGGACGGAGTCGACCACAGAGAAGGTGGCTCTGGACTCGGCCCTGAAGAGTCTCTCTTCCCTTCAAAGCCTTCATAAAATAGCAATCAGACGAGAGGCGAAAGCCGAAGCTTCGTATGCCAAGGCCCTCTCTGCCGCCCAGGAAGCGGAAGCGAGGTTCCATGAGGAAAAGGCTCGGGCAACTGAAGTGCGAGCTCGCGCAGAAGCTCGTTGCATCCAGGAGCGTGCACGATGGGAAGGAGAGGAAGGTAAAGTCCGGGCACAGCAAGAACGACTGGATTCGGCGAGAGAAACCGTGAAGGAGACGGAGCTGCATATTGCTCAATGTGGACGCGAAGTCGAGAGGCTTCGACTCGTGAAGGCAACAGACGAGGTCTGCCACTTATGCCCCATTCATTAACAACGTTGACCTTTCCTGCAGCGAGAGAGAGAGGCCAAGTTAACTGAAATAACTGGACGGAAGTAGCGACATGTACAATTACACACGTTATTCAACGTTGGCATCCATTGTCACCAGTATCTTTTCAGCCAGTAACACAACGATGGGACACCAAGACTTAACGCAAGTACTATGCAAAAATAATCAGTAACCAAAAATCGGAACCGCAAAAGACGAAAGAATCAGATGGCAGTTCTTAGTATTTGGTAAGTTTTTCACCAGTGCCGATGGCTCAGGTATGGGTGATAAACGATATCATCGTGTAATTACATGAATGACATGGCCACTCACCGTGGAGTGAAGAGTTTGTTTCATCATGAAACTCGTGAACTAGTAGAAAGAAAGGTGTTTGCCAGGGAGAATGGGTCGCGGGAAAGCTGTGCTGGCAATTCTTGCTGAGGTAAGCATTGCACCCGGACGATCAGTTAGTTGAAGCAGGCGAATGTGAGTGATCGGAGTTTAGTAATTTACTGGTTGGCAGACGGCGAGGTTGTGTATGCTAAAATCGGTGACCGGTGAACATTACTAGCCATAAATTCGATGGCAGATATCCCTATGGATGACAAAACGTGCAACAAGCTGATAACTTGAATATTGGCCTGTACGTTCAACCTTTGAAAAATCGCATCTAGGTCAGTGCGAAGCGAGACATTTCACATGTTGATAGTTCGGCAAGTTGATCAATTTGATAGCTGACCGTGACGTTTCACTGTGATCAAGCTTGGTTGCGCAACTTGAACTAGCCCAGTGCCGCCCTACAGCACATGTATCTCGTTCTTCAGGTATAACCCTCGGATTGTGGTAGTAGAAGCCGCGAGGTATGTATAAC
>JBBPUG010000133.1:0-41641 GCA_038094535.1 Tubosaeta aff. alveolata
GGTCGCGCTGGGTACAGGCGGCGAAATGTAGTCAACTTCTTTGGGGGAGTTGGGGGCGAGGAGGAGGAGGAGGAGGATGGGTGTGTTCCGTTGACTGTGGGTGGCTCTGACTGTGGTAGTAGCGGAAGTTCTTTTCCTGCTGGTGTGATATCGAGCACGAGTTTCTCGGCGTCCCAGTCGGGTGGCGGTACATTGGGTGGAATTGGGAGTACAGACGCAGTGCGCGAGTGACGCTTTGACTGCAAATGTGTCAGTAGACTTGCTAGCAAGCAGTCGGTGAGCTGTCCTACCCTGTAAGCTTGGTATGGGACTGTCTGGTTCTGCATGTACAGGAAGGAGAGGATCACGTGATGGATATGCTTGCACTAGGTCCATCATGTATCGATCCACGCTGCCCATACAGACACACGCGCAGCCGGTCACCGCACTCGCATTCGATCCCGTCTCGGACTCTCTCTGGTCAGGTGACAACGCCGGCACCGTCCTCGCCGTCCACTCCGTCCAGGGCATCCGCGGCGTGTCTTTCCCCGTCGGCGGTGCACTCCCCGTCAAGCACATCGCCGTCGCCGACAACCACGTCCGCGCACTCGGCGTCGCCGGACAAGGCGTCGGCGCATGGGGCAAGGGCGGTGTGAACAAGTGGTATTACCGGCCGTCCCCCGCAACTGTCGCCGCTGTGTCCCCCTCCATCTTCCCCTCAAACACCCTCGCGGCGGCCACCTCCGCTCCGGATATCGTCCTCCTCAACGCCATCACCGGCGCAGTCCTCCGCCAGTCCCCCGCCCCCGCTCACATATCGCATCTCGCCTTCTCACACTCGACCCTCCTCGTCGCCTACGCCGATGGGCACGTCCGCGCACACGATCCACGCACCGCGATACGCAGAGAGAACGGCGACAATGCCGTGTTTGCACATGCCAGTGGTGTACAGGAACTCCAGGCATCGGGCAACTTTTTCTTCACCATCGGTTGGAGTTCGAGGTTGGCTTCAGCCTCTCTTGCTGCATTTCCACTCATTTTATCTAGACACGGACACGATTTCCCAGACCCACTTGTAAAGGTCTACGACCTGCGGAATATGAGACCTCTCCCGCCTGTGCCTTTCTCCGATGGCCCCGAATTCATCAACTTGTTGCCCATGCATACGTCCACTCTCGTCATCACCTCAGCTCAGGGGCTCGTCAACGTTGTCGATGTTTCCAGCACTAATGCCTCTGATTTCTATCACGTACGTGCCTTGCTCCGTCCTGTTCATCGTTTGTCCGACGCTTGTGAAGCTCGACACGACCTCATACATCACATCCACCGCCGTTTCGTCCAACGGTTCTTACTTGGCATTTGGCGATGCGATCGGTACAATCCATCTCCTCACTGCTGCTGACGAGTCCTCCGAGTCCTTCTTCAATGGCTTTCAAGGTCAGCCCGTAGAATGGGCAGACACACCAGAACCACTTCCGCAAATACATTGGACCGATTCCACGTTTGTTCTTGCCCCCTTTCCCGTTTCATTTCACTACATCACCGTCTAGCCCTCTCAGCTCGGTTGGTATGCCATATTACTCAACTCCCCTTCTTTCCTCTTGGTCTCCCCGGTTCCTCTCGTCCACTGCATCGCCCTACCCACCCCCGCCCAAAATACCACCACAGATCCTGGCAACAATCAAGACCAACGATAACATTGCTCATGCCGCTCTCCCAAAAGAACTCCGAGGCCGGAGAAATCGCGCTGTTGTACCAACCACTAAGGATCAAGCCAGGTTTAGAAGTGGAAAAGGAAGGCGAAGCGACGACGTCAGTTTCCGTTACGTACTAATTGACGGAACTTACATAGTGCAGGCTGAGCTCGAGCATTCCACTACCGACGATAGCATTGATCAAGTACCCCGCATTTATCGTAAAGTCGAGATCGAGTATTCAAAATTTGGCGTTGAGGACTTCGACTTTGGGTATATTATCTGTAGCTTTCCCTCCTCGATCTGATTTCCTTCAGGTTTTACAACAAGACAACATTTAGCGGTCTCGAAACTCACATCCTTAATTCATACACAAATCCCATCTTGCAGGTAATGCATTACACCCTTCCCATTAGAAGATTGGCAAAGTCACATATTACAACCGACTGTCCAAGAGAACATTGCCTACTCTGCGAGCTTGGTTTTGTCGTACGTATGCTCGAGGATGCACATGGAACTAACTGCCAGTCAAGCAACTTTTGCAAGACGGTCGGTGTTCTTGCTCAAGGTAAGACTCATCACGTACTCTTAAGTAAATCTTACCATGCACACAAGGCCAAAACCAACTCGAGCTCATTGATTACGGTCGCGAACCTACCGAAGTCGATTACGCACATATGATACAGTCGTTCCATCGTTTCCTCGTTGATCATCTCAGTTCAGAAGGCAACTCTTTCCCTCACAACCCTCTGATATTTCAACACGCATCGCACTCTACCTCCACTATCCGTCAGACTGTTCCCAGCAGTGCTCCTTCCTTTTCGCCCGCGGCCGCCCCCGTGACACAATTACTGGGGATCGATGCAAAGAATATCATTGTGTGTCTGAGTTGCAAGGCGGTCAGGGAGAAGGAGAACATGACGCACATCGTCGACATGATTTACCCAAGAAAGGTGCGACTTTTTTTCCGCTTCGTTGTTTATCTGATCGACTCCCAGCCACTTCCTGGTGAAACTCCCCTTCAGACTAGCTTCGCTGATATTCTCCGTGCGTCCCTAACCCGCCAAATGACGCACAAAGCGAGCTGCCAGACGTGCAGACAATTCTCTACGTTTTCTTCTCGCCGCTCCATTCCGAGCACAGATCTCCCTCCCATCTTGGCAGTAAATGCGGGTGTCTACAATGATGACAACCTTGCCTATTGGTTGGACACAAGGACAGGGAGGTTTCTGACACCTACGATAGAAGCGAGGGGAGAGGTGCAAGGGATCGACGATCCTGAGAGTGTGACTTATGAGCTTCGGGTGCGTATATGCACTTATTTCGTGCTATTTGTTGATCGACTCTCCGCGTCTAGGCCATCATATGTCAAATTATGACAAAGACAAAACACTCGCATTTGGTCGCAATCGTCAAGGGCGAGTTACACTGTTTCTTTTCCCTTCTCAAGTCTGACACGCCATTTCAGTTTCCGAGGCAGAAAATCAACCCCATCTCAAGGGTCCCTGGTTTCTGTTCAACGACTTTGTAGTCCGCAATATTTCCGAGGAAGAAGCACTGAGTTTTCCGGGCACTTGGAAAGTATGTGCATCCTTGATGCCTTCGATTTCGTCCTTCTTTACATGGATAGGTCCCAGCTGTGTTGTACCTCGAACGGGAAGACGTGCGTTCTCAATTCGACTATAGTAGACTTCCCGATGAACTTGACCCTTCAATACTGAGTCGCGATACAAATATATCAATGTGAGTAATAACACCATGTCATCCAGCTATCCAATGAACCGCGACACAGAAATCGGGATAAGAGCTTGATCAAGCACGAATGTCTGCGCTTCGAGGAGCTGCCCAATCCCGGGACGTTGGTCGCAATCGATGCCGAATTCGTGTCCATGCAACAGGTGGGTTTGCATCCGATTTGAGCTGATCCTCTTCTCAACCTTTCCATTACGTAGGAAGAGTCAGAGTTCAGGTCTGACGGCACGAACCGTGTCATCCGTCCTGCTCGCCTCAGTCTCGCACGAGTCTCGGTCTTGAGAGGGGATGATCCGAAGGAAGGTGTTCCGTTTATTGACGATCACATCCATACGAGTGAGGCCATTGTTGATTATCTCACCGAGTTTTCGGGCATCAAATGTACGTTCTTTTTACCTTGTGCTACTTCGCTGACTAGAACTTGGCACCATAGACGGGGATCTGGACCCGCACTTGTCGAGGTACACACTGACGCCACTCAAGCTCGTGTACAAGAAATTGCGCTTGCTCGTCGACCGGGGTTGCATCTTCATTGGTCATGGACTCTCCAAAGACTTTCGAATCATTAGTCCGTACCACGTTTATCTGGCATTCACCCCTTGACCCTCGTTGCAGATATTTTCGTCCCACCCGACCAAGTGATCGATACCGTCGACCTGTATTTCCTGCGTACCCGCCAACGCCGTCTGTCGCTTCGGTTTTTATCCTGGTTTGTCCTTGGTGAGACCATCCAGACGGACACTCACGACTCGATCGAGGACGCCCACTCAGCGTTAAGGCTCTACAAGGCCTACCACGACTTCGAAGCGCGCGGTGTGTTTGACGAAAAACTCGAGGAGCTGTACCGCGCGGGCAAGCAACATGTACGTGCGCATTTTGGGGACGATTGCGTCCTAACGGGTGTGTAGGGATGGAAACCGCCCGGGTCGGCGGCGTCGCCGGGTACGACGGCTTCGGGGGGCGCACTCAAACAGCCGAGTGCGTTATCGTTGGCGGCAGTGGGTGCGTCTGTGCAGGGGACGTCGACGCAGCCGCCGGTGCAAGTGCCGAGCGTGCCGCAGTTTAATATGTTGGCAGCCGCTGCGGCGGCAAGGAATTATGGGCATCAAGCGCAGTTCCAGCCAATGCGGCTTGGAGTGGGGGCGTTGAACCAGCCAGGCATGGGATACTTTGGGTCGGACGCGAACCCATTCGGTGCAAGTCAGGGTTCAAGTACGGGTCCTGGGGGTAGGTGGAATAGACGATGATCCAATGCAATGGACAGGAAAGCTGATTTGATGATGTGATGTTATCTCCTGTTGTTCTCATTCGCAATTGTTGGTTGTAGCACTAGCTTGTCATTCCTATGGTATACAATGGCATCAACATCATCCAGACGACTTCCCGAGGACCGTCCAGTCGATCGTCTCCCTGTCGTTTTTTTGCAGCCACTCGTTTGCTTGCTTAAAGTGTCCATTTCCGATGAAACCACGATGGGCAGAGAGCGGAGACGGATGGGGAGATCTGGGATACGTCGTGTCAGTCCCACTAACCCAAGACGGACACCGCCCCACCTCAGCACCAAATGCCGCTTCTAACTCACAAACGTGTCAGTGTCGCGCGACAACACACAGACAAACGCACCTCGTCGATGCGCAGCCGCTCGCACGTCTTTTGTGCCGGCTGTCCCCACGCGAAAAAGACGAGGCCGCGACCGACGTCGTCCGCATGCGCAAGGACCGCATTGAGCACCGCGTCCGTGAACGGCCCCCACCCCTTTTTGGCGTGCGAGTTGGCCTTGTGGGCGCGCACGGTGAGCGCGGTGTTGAGCCAGAGCACGCCCGCCTCCGCGACGGGCGAGAGGTCGCTGCGAAACGCTGAGACGCGCCCGAAACAAAGCCGCGAGGGGACGTACCCTGTCTTGGGGCGCGCAAAGCCTGGCACGTCGTTGGCGAGCTGTTTGTAGATGTTTTTGAGCGACCCGGGGGGGTTCGTGGGGGGCAGGACGGAGAAGGCGAGGCCGTGGGCTTGGCCGACGTCGTGGTAGGGGTCCTGGAACGGGTGAGCGGGAGGGCGTCAGGAGAGAGCGGTGGTGCTTGCCTGGCCGATCACGATGGCTTTGACGGCGTGGAGGGGGGTCAGTCGTGACCACGCGTAGATGTCCCTCGCTGCACGCGTGGGATCGGTATGCGGACGCGGGCGCTGGGATCGGGGGCAACTACGCACCAGGCGGGTATACGTCGTGCGACTTGGTTTCTAGAATCAGGAAATCCTTGAGCTGCGACCGTGGTGAGGACTGTTCTTGGCGCAGTCGTGCGACGCGCACCTTGCGAAAATAGGGCTTGGTAAACTCGGCCTCGAGCGCTGTCCGCCACGACGCGCCCATCGTGTCGCGTTCGAGATGTTCGATGACCTCGGACATGTCCTTGGTGACATCGCTGGCCGTGACTGCGACCGTCGACCTGGCGAGAAGTTCAGTAGCAGTGGCGCTTGGGGAGCACAAGTGCTGACAGTGTCGTCTGGACCTCGACTTTGCGTTTCTTGGCACTGGAGCCAACAGAACTGACCGTTCGGACGCGTTTCGTGGTAGAGACAACGGATGCCATCCTGGCTGCTCTCATGAGATGGTTGTGGGTAAACAAGCGCGCGACAGGGGGTAAGCCTAATCCGGTAGTCTAACCAACAACTAGCGTCTCCTCGCCTTGGCCAACTTCTTACTGAGCGCTCGTCTTTCTTTCTGAAATCGACCTCGTTTTGCCCCACGGGCCTTGTCCTCTCCATCTTCTGTGTCCTCTCGTACCCTCGTACGAGACCGAGACAGCACATCCGCCTTCTTGCCCTTCTGTCGAAGTTCTTCATACCCGTCCCCGATGGCACCCACGCGCGTCCTTCCCACAGAACGAAGTACATCTTCAAATTCGTCCTCCAAACCCCGACCACGGCGCCGCCCATGACTCGATCCCGTCCCACCGAGCGCAAGGTCTTCCTCGTCCCGCCTTCGACGACGCGCATCCTTCTTTTTCAACATCAACCGCGTAAAGTTGTCCTCTTCAAACTCGGTTATCCGCTGGATTTCACGTGCACGGTCCGAGGTGAGCGTTGGCATCGCACCCAGGCCAGAGGAGGACTCGGTGTGTGGCCGCGATGGATCCTGGTGGAGCAGCGAGGACAGCGTTTTGGGGATGGGCCGACGCTTGGCACGTTTATCGCCAGTGGTTTCTGTGTAGGGCATTGGAGCCAGCTTGGGAGGTTTATAAATGCCATCGCGTCTGTCCTCTTGCTTGTCTTCGTCCTCGTCTGAAGCGGGCTGGTCGTCGTTGACCAGGTTTTGAGGGTTGGGTCGGAAGGCGAGGGGGTCTTGACCGTGTCAGTAGACACCCGAGGACGAGTCGAGCAGATGGCTTACCGTCAGCGACATTGTTCGGAGGATCGTCTGCGATGCGAACGAGTTTCTCGATCTGATACTTGATCCTACTTTCGAGGACTTTGACTTTTTCGAGCACGACACGGCCTTCGATCATAGAGTCTACCAGGTCACCCAATTCTGCCCCACGTGCATCACGATCGATGGCGCTAAAGGGAAGAGATGGAGGGGTCCGATTTTGCAGTGTGTCACCTGCTGCGCGCCGTGCGACAAGAAGGACGAGCGATTGGAGGTAGAACAACATGAGATGGTGCTTGACCGACAGGAGCGATATGCCATCTCTGGTGCCCATGTCGTCTGTAGAGGACTGTCTGGGAAGGGTTTGTGAGGATAGCTTGTGTACAGCGGTCGCTTGCCTACTTTTCTTTCAAAGCCTGAAAAAGTTCTCTGGTGGAGGCCATACTCGCAGTCATTTCCTCCAAGAGGGCCACGACGGCCTCTTGATCGACCATTGGTCTACGCCGGATATCGAATCAGCAAACGAGACCACTTTTTTCAAGTAAAAAAAGATCAGTGAACGGTTTTCTACGCCGCCGCTCTGCCTTGAGAGCGTAATGCACAGCATCAAGAGGTCATCGATCAGAGCCCAGTGCGTTTCATCCCCGGAGTGCAGTGCGAGCGATGGCTCACCTTTAAGTTTGAGTTGTGGAAAAGGACAAGTTGGGTTTAATACATGGTTGTTTCCATGGCAATGCAAGTTTCAACTCAACAACAGCAGGTCAGAGAACAAGCTAGCCACAAAAGTCCAGGAATTGGCCCCTCAAACAAATCGTGGCCCCACACACCGCATGAAGTTTCCCCGCAACTGCCTTCAGATTAAGATTCTATGATACAACATGGTGGTCTCAAAGACGCCACTATCTCTCGTGAACGATCCAACCCCTGATGTAACTCGCAGACCATCAATCTCTCTGGATACGGTACAATGCAGTGGCTATATGAAGGGGAAGGACAAAAGAGGTACGCTAACAAGCACGACCTTTTTCACAGTCAGGATCCAATCGGTGCTGAAGCTGGGAACGGGGGAAGCAACATTTCGCGCGGATTGAACCAGGGTTTATTTGTACCATTGAAATACAAGGTAACATCTCTTATTTGCTGTACAATTCGCTGATATTGTTCAAAGTCGAGTTCTTTGTTACCAAGGTAGAGGCCATATTAACGCGCTCATTGACCCCTGGATGTGGTCGAGTCAGGGATGCTACGTCAGACTCACGCTCTATGTGCGAGTTAATACTCGCCAGTTAGTGCATAGGTTGGTGATGTCAGTGTATTGCCATCACGTCACACGTCGGTCTCTTCCCCATCAACACTCAACTATAGTAGGAAAGCCTATCCCGAGACGGATACGGGTCCAAGCTTAGTAGGCTCACACATTGTCCATTTACTGCTGATCTGGCCCTACACGGGGGTTGGGGCATCCAGAACAGGCCGGCATGGTCCGCCTCGGTAGATACATCCCACGTGCCGTTTCATCCATCCATATCGTTTGTGCTGAGTCGGCTTGCCCCCAGCCAGCAGGCGCGTTTCAGCTCGTGTCGCAGCGTACACCGTTCGATGTGTATCCGTGCGGTGACCTATCCAGTCGCTATCGGCATTGTTTGGACTGCTCCCGTATGTCTCCCCGCTCTCGCCGTGTCCCGATTCCCGTCCTTCTCCCCCAAGTCACCTTTTGGGTGTCTATGTCGTTCCTCGGTGCCTTGGCGAGCGTTTGGTGCGCGGCCTCTTCAGCCTACCACATCCCACGGCTTCAAGCACTTGTGTTGTCGTGCAAGCCTGTTGGGTGGTACTTTTTGCCAATGGTCAAGTTAATCCGCTGTTCGTCCATATGATGCCACAGACTTTGATCTAGCCTGTAATAGTGATAGATATTAATTGATCTGCCTCACGAACGCATAGCCCCGAGTGCAGTGCACATTGAATTAGGAAAATGTTTCTTTATGGCGATACACGCCGATACCCATCCTCGAGTCAAGTTTCCTATATAGCCCACCCGGAAACAGGAGTAGGCTCGTTCGCTTGCAGCCCATTTCCAGCGGCTTCCTTCCTACCACCATGAGGCAGTCTAAAGACCCTCTTGTTGAATGTTTCGATCCGTTCGCGCTAGCGGCGGGCAAGAAACTCGACCACAGGTCTGACGCGCCGAAACTCGTCAGTCATCTAGACCCTTTCGATCTAAAGGCGCTCGCGGCTAGTCTGCCCGATGGCCATCGTCACCCGCTCGCCGCAAACCGAAATGCAAGAACAGGACCACCGGGGGCCATACCCGCCCCAGCGCCAGCTGCCAAGCAGTCGCGGACAATGCAGTACGCGCTGCAGCCCGCCAAAACGAATACCCCTACAAAACCCACCCTTGCGCCGCGCACTCCCGCGCGATTGGATGCAGATTCTATTGTATCCCCCAAAGTGGTTCCGAAGACGCCACTATCTCCTGTGAACGGTCCCACACAGCCAGTGACGCCATGGAGATCCCGTACCGTGTCTGCGCCAGTGACGTCCTCTCCTGGCAAGGGTACGGCACAGTGCAATGGTGTAACCAAAGCGGGCAAACGATGCGCGCGCCAGGTAAAACTGCCTGCAACGCACACACATCTCGATCCTATACCGGTATTGTATTGCCATCAGCACAAGGACACACCCTTGTCACAGTCAGGTTTCTATGTTCGAAAGCCTGAAAGTGCAGAAAAGTTTGTCGAGTTCAGTGGTATGTAAGCTTGCGCGTCATTCAGTGGCACATCTGATCCTGTCTAGATTATATACCCGAATACCTTCAGATAGATACCCAGTTGGCGCTAAGAGTGGAAATGGAGAAAGCGACGTCTCATGCGGATGGACCAGGATTTATTTATACCTTTGAAATACGAGGTAACGTTTCTTGTCACCTGTGCCACGAACTCGGTGACATTGATGACGATAGATACCAAGAGGACGGACGTGATACAGCTTAAAGTCGGACGTGCTGTCAAGCTCGGTCAGAGGCTCGACCAGTGGGACAAGCAATGTCCTTCCAAAGAACAGATTCCGCGTGGGTGGTGGCCAGAGACGGCCAAAGACAACGACGGGACGCCCCGGAGCTTGCTCAAGGGCAATATCCAACCGGGTAACCCTGGTCCTTTCTGCCATCGCGTCGAACGACTCGTTCACATCGAGCTGGCGGATTTGTCACTGCACACACCATATCTACGAGGATGGCCAAAGGCTACCCTCGAACCAACGCCGAGTGTGGGTAGCACAGGTTCTTTCAGGAAGAGTACTACTGCAGAGGACAAGTGCCCTGATTGTGAGTGGACACCCAACATCTTGCTCAACACCAACCCAACGTTTTCTTAGGCGGTAAGATCCACCAGGAAATCTTTGCGTTCCCGCGCCCAGTAGCGGGGGAATACAAAGGAAGGGAGTGGGAGTCGATCGTTAAACCTGTCATCGAGAAATGGGGGAGGTTCGTCAAGGAATATTACGGTTGATTGGACTATCGGACACTTTGTTGGGGGTGTATGAGTATCATGTAGGTGTACCAACGGACTTCATGGATACAGCACAATGTGAAACCAAGTTGTGGTTCAAAAGTCGTCGTCGTCGTCGATGTCCCGCCTGCGTTGGTACTGAACATGGCTCCGTGAGCAGCGCCCAGCCCGACAGAGGTTCACCTACCTTGATCGTCGTCTTTTTCGTGCTCGTCCGGTTCTGCGCCTCCTCCATCTACATGACGTGGGTCGGGAGAGCGAGGCATCAGGGGATCCGCGCACCTGTTCCAAGAGCTCGATGAGCTGCGCTTCGCTCACCTTGCCCCGCAGCTGACCGGACTGCGCCATTCGGACGAGGACGCCTTCGATGTGCTGCGATCGCTCGGGGCTCACAAGCGCGATGCGAGAAACTAAGTTAAACGGTGAATCGCCAGTGCTTCAAGTGGGAGGGGGACGAGTACTGACGCCGTTCGCGTGCGGCCGTGTCTAGCACGGTGGCCATGAGATCTCGCCGCATCGACTCCTCAGCTTCTCTGCGTGCTTGTTCTTCGGCATTTTGTTGGCCTGCTTGGGGCTGCAGACCTTGTGGTAGTTGTAGCGCGCTTTCCATGGACTACGAGTGATGTGCGTGCAGATTAGGATGACCGTATACTACAACTCTAATAAGCTCTATTGCCTGTCACCCCACCCCTGCCTTCTCTGATCCCAACCATCATTCCAGCGCGACGACCGACCAGATCCACTGTCCATTCGTCCGTATCTATGAGCATCTTGATGTGGCAAACGTCGCGGTCGTCCGAAAGAGCCAAATTGGCTATCCTCTTCTTGCCACGATCCACGCGGAGGACTAGAGGGTCGCGGGGAAGACCGTTGGCCCCATCCAAACCTGTAGTCACCCGTATTCACCCCATGTAGACCCTGTATCCCAAGGTTGCGAGCAGTGTGTGGGCTGAGCGGTGGCATCTCTGACTCGTCTGTCCATCCAAGCACATCCCGGGCGTACGTATTCGCTTCGTCAACAAATCTTTGCTTCGACCTGAACATCTGCCGAGTGTACTGTGCATTGAAACCGAGCCATGCACTGTATGCCTGAATCTGCAGGGTTTTATCAAGCTCCGGCTGGGGTAACGAAGGAAGTTCCAATTGTGGGTGAGGCTGGATTGGGAGCGCCCGCATCTCTGGCGTCCGCAAGAACCCAGATTCTTGAGACGTGAGGATAATTACACCCTTGCCAGATCGACCGGCACGAGCTGTCCGGCCGAGGCGATGGATATACTGCTCGCTGGAGGAAGGGAGGCCAACTTGCACGACAAGTGTCACCCTGTCAACGACGACATCACTCAGCGAGAGTATTCGCCATGACGGAGAGACTCACCCAGGAAAATCCATGCCCCGCGCGGTGACATCCGACGTCACCAGGATCCCACTTCTTGCCCTTTTAAACTCTTGAGCGACATTTAATCGTCTGTTTTGGGTCATCCTGCTATGAATCTCATAGACGGGAGGTAACGTCCCACGGCCTGCATCTTGAAGAAGCTTAGCAGTGGCAGATGTACCCCAAGCGGTCGTGCAAAAGACCATCGATTTTGAATTGTTTCCATGATCGGCAACATCATCCCGTAGGACAGCGAAAGTAGCTTTCATGATATCGCTGATTGGTACGTTGACACATGTCTGAGGAACTTGAAAAGGAAAATATCAGAAAATATCACAAGATATCACAGCACATTACCATGTTCATGAGTATTAACTTCATCTTCTGCTAAAGTAGATACGAACTTGTGGTCAGGACTCAAGTACAGCGCGGCTATCTGCGCCCCAACACAACAATATCAGTTTTGATTAGTATCTGCGAGAAAAAAAGGCCTGACATCTTTAACATCCCGGCTCAGGGTTGCTGAATAGAGCATGCATTGTCTAGGGAATTGATCGCGGTCGGGGAGATACTCAAATATGGAATTCAAGGTGTCTTTGAATCCCACGTCCAACAGGCGATCGGCCTCGTCCAACACAATAGTTTGAATAGAGCGCAACTTTTCAGCCAACTTGGTCGATCCCAAGAGGTCAAGGAGTCGGCCAGGCGTTGCGACCAGAATGTCACAACGCTGCGTGGTTAGCCTTTGTTTTTGCATGCCGATACTTCAAGTGCATTGTGAGCGATGTGTATATTAGCTTGGAAGTACAAACGTACCTCGTACCACCAATGAGGGCTTGAACCTGGAAAGGATGGTTTTTGACAAGGGTATTGGCTTCTTTTTGGATCTGAGGACACCAAGATAAGGCTTTAGAGGTGAACGTAAGCATGATACAAACCTGCATGGCTAACTCTCGAGTCGGAGATAACACAAGAATGGAGACAGCGCCCTTGCGGTGGACAGGTTTTTTGGCGAGCTGCTCGATTGCAGGCAAAAGGAATGCCATAGTTTTACCTGTTCCTGTCTTTGCCTGGACAAGGAGATCTGCACCAGAAAGCCCAAGCTAACGCGGAATGATAAGCAATGGCTTGAATGGCTTGAAGCTACATACCTCCAAGGTTGCCTCTGCATGTTGTTTGAATACCATTATACAGGATCCTACTGCAGAAAAGGAAAATAAGCCCACCTTGAACGTCACTCATATACCTGCAACACCGTTAGCAGAGGGACAGTCACAGGCCGAAAACGGCGCGTACTCGTGTGGGATAGCCATCTTGGACTTGTTGGATATTGGTGCGTCGGCGAACTTGGTTGACGAAAAGTGTGCTCGGTGTGTACCTTCATCTACTTCATACGCAGGTGCCAACTTGGGCTTCAAGACGGTGGCGACGTTGGGTGCCCATGTCAGCGGCGTCGTTCGGAACGTCCTGGCGCGTACATCGAGTGCGACGAGGGACGGGCGCGGCCAACAGACGAGCAGACGAGCGAACATAACCGAAAAATTAATAAATCATTAATTAGTTTTGTTCACCATCTGATAAACAGAGCCAAACAAGCTGAGGGCGTGGGAACCAAGGGACGGGGTTGGCCTCATTGCGAGTCTTTACCCTCGTTTCGCTCCTTGTCAACGTTCTTGTCCTCCTCCTCGTCCGTCGCAATCTACCGCTGCGCTCATCGCACCCAACAATGTCCTCAACAAGACTCCACCCCCATCCGTCTCTGCCAGCGCCCGTCGTACACGCTGGCTTTTCCGCGCATCAGTCAAAGTCCCATGTCTTGGCGGGCGTACAAGACGCGTATTGGAGCGACGACGACGCAGTAAGCACCGCATATACTTACTTTTATCGCAGCCAATCATTTTCCGATTGCTGTAGGATGATGCCGAGTGTCCCCTTTGCCTTGAGGAGATGGATATCTCAGACCTCAATTTCAAGCCATGTGTCTGTGGTTACCAGGTGTGTATCATTCCGTAACCGTTATGAAACCCATGTTACACCTTCTTCACCAGATCTGCCGCTTTTGCTGGCATCACATTAAGCAGAACCTTAACCGTCGCTGTCCAGCGTGTCGAAGGGAATACACCGACGAAGCCGTCCAGTTTAAGGCCATCGCAAAGGAAGAGTGCGTTTTTGTGCCGATTTCAAGTTCCCGGTTTCCTCATCATCATATAGTCACAAGCGCCTCACGCAGCAAAAAAAGCAACGCGAGCGCGAACGGAAAGAACTCGAGGCTTTAGGACGTCGCCCTCTTGCTAATGTACGCGTGGTACAACGCAACGTTGTATATGTCGTCGGAATCGGTCCTCGATTTGCCAAAGAGGAGGTGGGCAAATCCTGAATCATCAAGGCGGGTTTAACCGACCTTCATTCAGCTCATTCCAACATTGCGGTCAAATGACTACTTTGGCCAATATGGCAAGATATCCAAGATCTTACTGGTCAAACGTACCTCATCGGGTGGTGGTGCTCCCGTTCTCGGTCTTTACATTACCTACCACCGTCGTGAGGATGCAGCGCGCTGCATTTCGACGGTGGATGGTGCCCCTTCCCCAGGCGGTGGCCGCGAAGTCATGCGAGCCAGTTATGGAACGACGAAGTACTGCATGGCCTTCCTCCGTGGTGTTGGGTGTTCAGATCACACTTGCATGAACCTGCATGAATGGGGAGACGAGAAAGACTGCTTCACAAAAGAAGACCTGACGACCTTGTGTGTTTCATTCGTTGATTCGCCATGGTTGTTATTTATCTGTCCTATTAGGAAGCATACAATTAAAGATACGGAAAGTATATCGCGCACATCCAAAGAGGGTGATGGTATGGTAGTTTGGCTGAGCGCCCACACGATCTTACATCTTCCGCAGGTGCCTTGCCGCGTGCTGCAGCGTGGGGTGGTAAGGCAACATCCCAGTCTACATTAACCGCTACCTCTATGGTAGCTGGTCAGCGGCAGAGTAGACGGAGTGGTCAGCGCCAGCCTCGTAATACCAACGCTGGCGTTGATACCAAGTCGTCCAGTCGTCAACATCATGAGCGGAAAGCTGGATCCGGGAGCACAAAAACACCGTCGGTCACTTCTTCATCACGCCCTCCGACGCCGGCTGCCATCGCGTTGCCCCAGCGACCCGCGACCCCTCCGGAGGTTAAATTATTGCGTACCAAAGAACTTGGTGCCCCACAACCTTCCATCTCTCCATCTCCTTCTTTGGCAGTGGACTCTGACGCTGGTTCGGGTTCTCAGGACGTTTCTCCCATTCGTCCGCGATCCACTGAATCCGAGCAGTCCATTCCGTCTGCTGCTCACGGCATACCTGACGTTCCTCCGGGTCTGCCTCCGCCTTCACGCAAGATGGATCCTCTCACCCCTCCCGGCATTCATCCTTCACAATCTACTTACCAAATCTCTACTGCTGCCCAAGCTCTTCTCGACGATGTGAAGTCTCGACGAGAAAATGCACCCTCCACCTCAAATATCAACATCTTTCCGGACCTCGATCGCACACTTAGAATGGTGTCAGGAGAGGACAACGAATTTGGTGGATTCAGTTTTAACTTGGATCCCAAACTCGCTGGAGAAGACCTTAACGCGGATATAACTCTGCCTGATCTTGAGGCGGAAGCCAGCACCCCCCTGAATGGCGGATTTATGGATGTCTTCCCCGCCCTACGCCCGAATCAACCACCGGCCCAAGTACACCACCCCCGAACATTCATCGGGCCTCCCGGGCTTTCCCTTATATCCAACACCCTTCGGACGATGTATGATCCGCTGTCCGGCTGCGGCACCGTTGAAACCCAGCCAGGTAGAGCGTCTAGTTATGTAGGGTCCTTTAATCCGTTTGGAGAGGTTAGTGAAGATCCGATTGTGCTGCCCCAAGGACCTTCGTCCACTTCCAGGAAGTCTCCCTTTCCTGATGAGGAAAGGATGGTGTCGAGGTTTGGATTTGCACGAGGTCGCCAAGGGTCCACTGCTGCATCGTCCCCTGCCAACGTCGCTTCTCCCCTGAGTGCGAGTGATAGTCACCACTCTCTCTTTTCCGGCGAAGCTACATCCTCAGTTCAACCGCACTGGACTCATTTTGAGCATGGGTATGCAACTCCGTCGTTGGTACAGAATAACACCATAGGACAACCCCATCCGCAAACGCAGCAGCACCCGCGCTTCCAGCCTTTCGACAGCAACGTTGTTAGCGAAGCACAGCTTCGCGAGTTCATCCAGTCTAGTCGTGAACGAGCCAGCGTCATGCCTAATGGTCCCCCTGGTAGGAAACTTTTATTTATATGAAACGTCGCCATGAACACTGATCATTTCTTTTTTTGTACTCCCTTCTTTTCGTTTAACTGTATTCCATTCTTATTTAACTTTTTTCGATCCCTTGCTACTTGTCAAGGCATAGAGCAGCAACACCGTTATCCATATGCACAGAACCAGCCCTTCAATGATCCGGCGATTATGTCTGCTCGATTCGCGTCACCTGTGCTCCCGACAGCAGTTCCCGCGAACCCCAATACAGCTTACACCTCGGCCCCTTCTGCTATCAATGCAAATCACGCACCAACAAACGTGGCCGTTGGACCGCCTCCCGGATTAGGATATTCTCAAGGCTTCTCTATTAGCTATGCCGCAAGCAATAATATCTCTGAGCTACCAGCGGATCCTTCGAAGGTTCAGCCATCCCTTCATAACAGTGAGTGTTTTTCCTTTGTTTCAGGGGAGGGAGTCCCAGGTCAAAGTACCGAGCCCCGTGCTTTCAGTGCGGAAATATTACCAAAGGCCGTGATGTTGAATGAATGCGTCACTATTGATCTTTCCCTCTACTCGTGCCGCCATGAATTCGCGAAGCCCCAAGAGACATATTGGTATATATTCATGATGACGCCAACCTTCATGACCCTATTGTAACTTATATCCCGTTACTCACGCATATCTTATCCACTCTATAATGCTTACCACTCCCGATCCCTCCCCCATCCTTTCCCCCATTCCTGATTATTTGTTCAATGATGCTGACGAATCTTTCTCGGCTTTCATTATCCATGCCGTGCATCCTCAGTCACGACCTCCATTCAGCCTTCCCCGTTGCCCACCCTATCGTCCACAGAATTCCCAGCTCTCGGTATGGCGACAGATAACTCTACGACCGCGGCGACCTCGTCCGAGGCTCAAACGCCGGCCTTCGAAGCGTCAAAGCCGGAGGATGCTAGCAAAGAGCAAGCAAAGGTCGAACGCAAGGCTGCAAAGAAGGCTGCCGCTGCCGAACGCGCGCTCGAGCGACAGAAAGCAGCGCAAGAAAAGGCCGCCGCACGTGCTGCCGAGAAGGCACGCCTTGCTCAGGAGAAGGCGGTCGAACAAGAGAGGCTGACCGCAATGAAAGAGGCAAAGGAAAAGGCGGAGAGGGAGGAGAGGGAAAGGCTCGAGAAGGAGAATGCCGAGAAGGAGAAGGTTGCAGAAGCCGAGAAGATCGCTAAAGCTCAACAGGATGACCGAGCGGAAACCGAGAAGGAGAGGCAGAAGGAAAAGACAAAGGGACAGGGGAAGGGAAGTACAAATACCAAGACTCCTACGACGCCGAAGAAAAATGTTGAGAAGCCGCCCCCCAAGGTACCTGAGCCGGTAGTTCAGGCTCCGATTCGTTCGAAGCTCCCCAAGAAGAACAAACCAGTTGCTCGTCCCATCAGGATCCCCAAGGACAACGAGGTTCCCGCTGACGAAACGTCGGTTGTGCCATCCGCTGCCGCTTCAGAAGCACCGGGATTACCTACTGGAAAGAGTAGTCGAGCAGTCTCACCATGTCCCAGCGTGTCGCAGGCTCAGTCCGTAGACCAACCCTCTCCTATCGAGCGAACATCGCTTACAGATACCCTGGACGACCTTGATGTGAGGTATCCAGCAATGGACCTTCCTAACCATCCCTTCTTCGATATGCAACAGATCAACCCTGCTGCAAAGATGCCATTAGAGTACGGTCCTTTGGTGCATGCTTTATCAGCCCTCTCCGTTGGCGGCGGCTCGTTTGCCACCAATATGCCCTCCGGATCGATCGACAATGCAGTATCTTCATTTCAGCAGCTTTTGGAGACGTTGACACAAACGATCTCTGATCTGCTGCGCCTCCTTCCACGTACTACATGGGATGATAGCTCGTCCTTTGATGGTGTCCTCCGGGACATGCTCAAAGGTGACGACTTTTTGGATGACACAGCCGACGATGCGGCGGGCAAGGAGGACGAAGTGGCTGCGCTCACCCTGGCTCTCGAACGCCGCGCCCGCTGGATGGAAGTCCAGTTGTCCAAACTCGAGGAACTTCACCGCGACATCAATACGGCCGCCGTCCGCGCTGTACTTGCGCTCAACGACGGTGGTTGGGACCGACACATGTTCATGCCTCGTATCGGGAGCACGTTGAAGAGGTTCGATAGTATCGGCATGGTCGAAAAGGATGGCAAGCTGAGGCCGATGAGCGTGGATGAACTTGAGGAGAAGCTTGTGGTTGCGAAGGAGGCGGCTGTGTTTGCAGAGACAGAGCTGAAGGAGGCAATGGAGAAGATGCAGGGAGTGCGGCCCGTGGAGGTGGATGATTTCTGAGCGGACTTGGTCCTGCATAGATTTGGGGGGTTATGACGAGAAAAGGAATACAAGGCACGGCTTGTTGAGCAACCATGTCATGGCTGGACATCACGCATACCACACAAAATCCATTAGACTCGTCGTGCTCCTCGTTCTCGCCTGTCTCGCAGTCGGACCCGTTCTGTTGGTACGCCTGCATCACAAACGTGTTCAAGTCAACTCCGCACAACACGATCGCATCCACGGCAGATGGAGAGAAGTCCGGACGTCCCTTGGCCTCGCACCCCTTACGCGTGCAGCCCTCCCGCCCGCTTCTGTCTCGCTAATCCTATCTGACGGGCGGGCGTCACGCTTCGATCTCGGGAGTAAACGTCGTGCGGAAGAAGCGACTCGCCGACTTCCCCTGTTAGATTTCACCCCTGACACACGCGCTACTTTCCTCGCACGCTACAACAAGGAGAAAGAAATGGATCATTTGCCCGGTCCGGCATAGTAGGATGGAAAAGTGGTGCCATGATTCAGTGTGCTAGACGTGAGGTAAATAGTGTGGGTGGTACACAGATGCAGATGCTAGGGTGATACGGTGTGCAAGCCATTAAGCAGGGGTTACACGTAGTGCATGTCTAAATCAATCGTCCATCGGCACGGATGTGTCTGTCGAACGTGGCATCTTAGCCCTCTTCCACACCACGAAATCATCTAGCATGGTAGGCCAGGCCTTGGGACATTGAGTGAGCTCATGGATGCAGACGGAAACGACGTACCCCATCGGCCTCGTAGTTACTAAAGTCCCCAGCGATCGTCTGGCAGAATTCATGCACCTAGCGACCCAGTAAGTATAAGCCCTGCGCAGAATCGTCAAGGATACGCACCATGTTCCAAATGTCTTTATTGATCCCTTTATACGAGCCACTTTCCTGTCCGCATCGTCAATCGCAGTGCTTGAAAACAAAGCCAAGTACTTACAGTCAAGAACTCAATCAATTCAGTCGCGATTGGGTACCGCGCAGTCAACAATACCGACCACAGCGCCATGGCTGTCTGTTTCTTATGAGCGGGCCATATACAGCAAGCCTGAGGGCAGTTACCTCTATGTCTAAATTTCTACTTTGTCTGAGAGGAAGATCAGCATCAGGGAAGAGAACAGCACTAAGTACTGACGATGGCTTAGCGAGTGCGAAACAAAATAGGTACAACTCCGTAAAAGCAGTATTGCGGTTCGATAGATATCCCCAGTAGCGCGTTCTGTTGTAGATCTCCCCATCCCGCTTCTTGGCAGAGGATAATGAGGAAACGGGGGTTAACCCTTTTTTGTCATGAACGACAAGCTCGTCCAGTTCTTTCAGTGCCATTGCCAAGATGGGCAACGATGAAATGCTTGTTACAGTGTATGATGAGCCAACATTGCCAAAGCGGACGAATACCACACGCACCGTAAGGTCTCCGTTCCCTGGAGCCACTCCGAACGACTGAATTTGGCCATTTCTCGGGCATTGAATTGCCACGCTAAAATGAGAGGCTGTGCACCCTCCAGTGGTATTCCAGCCTCTGCGCATAATTTCTCTACACCCGCTGGACCTATTACCTCAGGGTCATCATCATCCGCGAATCTCTTGAAGAGCGCTTGTGCTTGTTGTCGTGTGTACTCCACCATAACCTGTTGAATAGCGTCTACGTAAGCACCTTTGGCACATAGGAAACAGAACAAACTGGAGGTTGCTTGGGCAAGTCCAACTCATCACTAAGTGCGGGTCCGTTAGAAACACAGCACAAGAGGGACGAGAGGCGCATGCGGGAAGGTAACCAGGCGATACTTGAACCCGATCACCCCAATTGGCGGATAAAATGAAAAAAAGGCGATCGAGGCGTAGTGGCAGGTGTTAAGATGAAGCAAAAGCTGACTTACTCGCGGTGATGTTGGCTGGTGGAGTTGAGGGGTTCCTGCAAGGGCGGCAATAGGCGGCGTTCAGTTAACCGATCAAGATGCTTACGTCATCCATTCTAAGCCGGTTCAGGATGAGTTTTCGTGGCTGTGCGCACTTCAACGAGAGGGGAACGTACGCGGAGACCGTTGTTTCTCGAGCCTGCTTCGCTTTCCTGCCAGTACCTCTCGTCTTTTTAGGCGGCGGCTGTATGCATTTATTGCTGAACGTTTGAGCGCTTCTAACGCGAAGAAACCTCTGACCTCCACAGGATTACTGTATATGCCACGGGTAAATTGGTAGAGTACGCCGTGTAGAAGAAGCAAACGTACGATGCGCTTCCCTTCTCAGTTACGTCGGCTGCGCCCTTTTTCCCCCGGGCTGCGCACGAGGTGAGTCCAGTGGTCGACCCAGCCCTGACAAGGGAGATCTTACTCGTTCTAGAATTCTTCGTGCTTGATCGCGTCGTCACTGAGCCGGTGGTCGTGTCAGGCTCTGTACGCTTACGCTACAGGCCGTGAATGACAGTGCAACGTAGACAACGCGACGAACCTTTGGCGGCATATTGAACAGAGCTCTACTGTGCGCGCAGGAGCAAGTCAGTGGGCACAAGTATGTTGACCCTAAACACAATTCCGCTCGGCGAGAACGCACTTGACGCGTATTTAATTGGGGGCGGTCACAAAAGAATACAAACGTCACGTGCCTTGTGACTATTTCAGTAGCGTGACGCGCGTAGAACTCCATAACCATGGATGCGCAGATGTTCAATGCGAACCCAACAATATATCTGTCGCACAAGTCTACAAGGAAGTCGCGCTTTGAATCAGGTCAATCTCTCTGGGTGGATGGAGACGACGACGACGGCACCGATATCGAGCCAATTGACCAGAACGAGATATTCGGTGACTACTCTCAGACTAACCAGCTCACTACATGATTGATGCCTTTCGCAGAGCTTATAAGATCCATTTCTGACCCAGAACATCCAAACAGTCTAGAAGAGCTCCGGGTTGTGTCCGCTGAACAAATCGAGATTGCAGAAAACCTCGTCGTCGTCGAGTTTACACCGACAGTGCCGCACTGTGGCATGTCGACCCTGATTGGTAAACGGAGTCCCGCCTAACGACTAATGTAGGTTCATTCATTTTGTCCTTCAGGGCTGTGTATCCGTGTGAGGCTGCTGCGCAGCCTCCCTCCGAGGTTCAAAATTGATATCCGGGTAAGGCCCGGTTCGCATCAGAGCGAGATGTCAGGTGTGCTCTCCCTTGCACTATTTATCTAATCACTCATTCTATACAGTAAACAAGCAGCTTAACGACAAGGAACGGGTTGCAGCTGCACTCGAAAACCCGACACTGTTGGCGACGCTCGAAAAATGCCTTGAGACTGCAGGAACATCCAATGGAGAATAAAGGCATATTTATTAAAATGGTGTCACCGTATCATTTCTACATTCTACATCGCGTTAATTACATCCGTTGATTATAGACTCAGTTGAGCATGAGAATTGCCTTTAAATGACTGGTATGCGAGAATAGCCCTCAAACACAGTAAAAATATTATTGAAACAGGTTGGAGTCATCTGACATCTCTGAGGCAGTGAGCTGGCTGCCGTCCTTTGAGGAATCTAGAGTATCGAAGTCAATCGTGGTCAGTGACAGAGTTGTGCCCCCTTCGACAGGTGTCGTATAGTCGTCGCCATCGGTACCGCGGTGTAAGAAGCGGTACGTGAGAGTCCCAACCACAAGCAGGTTACAGACGATAATGCAACAAGCTGCCTGGGCATATCGTGTCAGACTATAACTGAACTTCCTCCGTGAAGCATACCTCAAGGTCGGTTGCCACTCCAACAAGGGACCAAAGACCAACCATCTGAGTGACCGCTCGGAATACTGACACCACCATCACGATAATGCTTGAAGAAAATATGACTAGGATCAATCTTCGCTTCCTCGGATGGAGGTTTATACTCCATAGTAATCGCAGAGGCAAGGAAACGAGGATCGTGTACGAAATACAGTCGGCTGAGCACTTCTTAACTGATGACTCGTACGAACAATGTGCGAACGTACCGCACAACTCGTAAACATACATTGCATGAGGCAACCAGCACGCGGGTCTTGAATAAAATGCTGCTTCCTCAAGCCAGCTTAGATCGCGAGTAAACCACCATACTTTCATTGCAATGAACGTCAGGAATATCAGGGAAAAAAGGATGGCCAGAGCAGTCACAGTACGACGCGTACAGTCTGTTGGGTGGACAATGCGTGCTACCGAGAGCAGTATGCTCATGCGAACAGCCCTTGGGAGCAGTGGCCTCAGCGATCCATCAGCGGGACATTAGCGTATCATACCATATCAAACACGTCAACACCAGATTGTACACCCAAAATCCGATAACGCAGACCAGCCAATCTAGTTGTCTGGGATTAGATGCTCGAGAATCCCTTAGGCATACAATATGGTACACACCACCCTCCAGGTACATCCATTCCGAAATCAAAAGCACAATAGCAAGAACGCACGCAACGAACGACCATGCGTCCTCCCACCATAAACGTCGAATTTTGACCCGGAACCATAAACGAAATACCGCCAGCAGTATTCCAACGAGTTGCACAACACTACCAACGACTATGCACGAGTCAGAGAGTTAAAGGCCAAAAGAAATGAAGAAAGACCTCGTATGATCAACATAGTGGACTCGGGAATTTGGTAGGTGGCATTCATCCTTGAGCTAAGTGGTCGGTGAACATGGCGGTCGGCATGGGCTATTGGTCCGGGATTTATAGTCCGGTGCTGTCCCTGACAGAATGTCCAGCCCGTGTGGGATGCACATCCTTTCCTGGCACGTGTACACCAATAGCGCACATGATCTAGCGCAAAGTGAATAATGTTCGGCCGAGCGCTGAGCAATTGGTACTCCGTCGACTTCTGGGGTTCATAAATCGTGGAGCGATACACACCCGTCCCAGCCATCTCGGAATTATCAATGGGGCAATAGAAATGAGAGCGCAAGACTCCCACGGAATGGCGAATATCCATTCCAAGCTTAGCGGCGATGCGGTACTAGAGGAGAGTTTAGTTTGACGTTACTACGTGCGGTGCTCATTGCGTTAGACCCACCAGGCAGTAACGTGATCAGGTGGCATGCCCGTCCTATTGTCTCCGATTCCATTTCTCTCTTGATGGCATGAGTCATAGTGAAGCTGTCAGCGTGATCCCACTTGTGGCAAGGGTGACGAAGATGTTCAAGTCGATCGTGGTGAGCTGGACAGTGTCGGCCGGGAAATCAGACAAGTGTGAGCTGGAAAAATTCGTGTTTGCACCGGACGAAGCGCCATTTCGATGAACCACACGGTAAATAAGCATGGTGAGAAATAGCGAATTGCATACAAGCAAGGAACACGCGACCTGTCGGGAACAAAATGTGAGAACATGTTGGAGCTTGATTATGTTCGCGGTCACATACTTCGACGTCAACCACCACAGGGATCAAGGGTAAGAAATCGGATAGCTGAGACACGGCCCGGAGACAGCATACAACGGTGACAATGATACAAGAGGAAAACGCTGCAATGATTAATCGTCGCGGTGAGCGATTTAACTTTGTGGAACGCAACGAATGAATCGGAAGGGCGATTAACGGGCAGTCGGATAAAATATCTGCTGTATCTCGAAGTTAGAATCCGAAAAGAGTGTGTTTGACAGTAGGCTCACTGATCAATTCGATTATTGCCGATAGCTGCCCGTTCTGTCGGCTTGAGTCCGCGCAGAACCCATGGCTGAATGCACATCTCGCCACGAACGATGTGATTAAGGAGAGCCACACCAAGACAAATAGCCCAGCAATGGAAATCGTTACTCGACGCAAGTTACGCGATGTTGACGTGAAGGGCAGCATAGATAATATGATACTGAGCCTTACAGACCTACATTGAAGTGAGGTTGAGTAGGTATTCCGAAGAGACAAAGAGGATAACAGACCAAACCGCGGTGCGATACGCGATTGCATGCGTCCAGAACGAGACCACAGAAGGTCGGCCACCTGGATATGTTAACGAGAGGATCGACTAAACTTAACGAGCCCTTCTTACCTAGTTCGATTTGCAGCCAAGAGCTGACTACAGAAATAACACCACACATGACTGCGAAAACTGTAAACACATCCTCCCAGCGAAATCTACGTATGGCGTAGCCGCAGGCCACCCTATAAACCGACAGCAACAGGGCCATAGCGGTAAGGGCGCTTGCAAAGACTGTCTCTCGGAGTCAGGCACGTGACACATGATACTTACACGCTTACTTCTGAGATTCCTCATGAGAGAGGGAGACGCAAGGATCGCCATGAGGGAGAAGATGGCCTTGATGTGGACATCCACATCGTCCGTTTTAAAACGCTAGCCAACGCCCATAGAATGGACATGCCATCCAGTGTTGCCAAGGGCGGTGGCAAACTTATACTTATGGCACCTGTGGCACGCTGATCATGGCTAGGGATGGGAACTGCGTGGCCGGGACGGCATATTTCCTCTCAAGCGATGGTTCAAGAAGCTGGCGGAGCGCCGCGATATGGCTGAAACAATGGCACATTACATAAGTTTCGTCCACGTCTTCCCGCAGGCGGCCTTCTCTTGTGAATTCGATGGCTTCCATTCACAGTTGGCACCAGCAAGGTTTGGCAGACAAAAGGGGGTATCTTCAATGACTAGGGCTACAACGATGGTGAGAAGGCAAAGGCTACAATATAAGGTAGGTGTGGCTAGTGAGTGCTACATGCTCAAATTGGCTACACAGAATTGATCAGTAAGTTGATAATAGATAAGGTATCATGGAGCCCGTCCTTCTCGGCGGAGCAACAACCATGCAAAATGAGGTATCCTGAACGAAAGTGAAGACGAAAGAACAACCGAGACCTAATCTTCAAGCAAGAAATCCCAGTTGATGCCACGACGAGTTCCCTCCGGTTTCCTCGAACAGCCAAATATTCGTTTCAGTGTTTCCTTGCGGCAATTCTCGGGTGCACTGGCGTGGACGTCCCACATACGGAACATGACGGTGCCTTTGGTTTCGATGACCACCTCATCGGTGTCCCAAGGGTCGCAAAGATCATCATTCATGCGAACGTTTCCCTTGATGCGGTTTACGAAACCAGCGGAGAACGATGCCCGGCCCGGATACCGGATGTGACCTTTGAAGTCAGATGGAAGCCATACGATAACATTGGATACGTCTGCCTGGATCTCGAGGTAAAATTTACACCGGAGGACCGGTCGGCACTGACCACCAACATGAGATCAAGTTTAAAAAAGACCAACGTACGAGGAACGTACAACTTTTAATTTTACGGGTGCAGAGGCAGCAGTAATGAACATATTCAAGCGGTGGTCCACCGGCTGCTGCCTCGCACGATAGTGCGGTATCACAAGATCCATATCTATCGCCTCCTTGGTTTCCAGGATAAAATCCCAGTCGGAGGACGCTTGATAATGAATCTTGAATGTGCCATGCGGTGCAGAACGCTATGAGATGATGGTGAGCCAGGCTGAGAACGGCGATGTGAAGAAACCTACCAGTAGTTCAAGTTTTTCGCTCGAGGGCGTGCTCTGTGGCTCATGTCAGAACAGGAACGTCGGTAATTGTACGATATAACTGACCTCTATGGACGAGCAGTAGCCTGTCATCACCACACCTCGAAAAGGAGCGGATGGGGGAGGAATTTGGAAAGGACACTGGATGCAAGGCGTTCCTTTGGAAGGGCGTTGGAACTGAGCAGGGGACTGGTTATAAATGTCCTGTGGAAGCGACTTTCGGGACATGCGGCCGTACCTCTTGTGCCAAAAAAGGCAAGTTTTGTTATTCTCCATGTGGTCCAGAAACAAAAGGAGCTTCGGCGACTTGTGCGAAAGGAAGGCATTGCCGCACTTCGTTTGTTTCATTACGGAGCTAAAGAACAGCTGTTTGCTAATGTCAATTGTTTGCCGATAGCGAATGCGTTTAAATCGCTTTCCGCGTTATTCTTGTTCTGCTGCTTGTCTGCTGCTTGAAGAACAATCTGTTACTACTACAAAGTAAAAGATCGTCAACGGTGAAAGACAAACACAAGGATATTGTGTGGGAGTCGCACCGCAAGCGAGCCCGCGCCGCGTCAGAATACTACGAGTACCCGAAGATCCGGCGCACGTGGCGACCCACGCGGTCCCACCTGCCATCATTCCCCGAGTATCAGGTAGCGGTATCCTCTTTCCGTTTGAATATAGACTTCGTCGTGAATTTCCACTGCCATGCCGCACGCGCATACGGCAGCGGAGGCGATGGCGTTAGCGTCCCGCTGCCAAAAGCCATCGTGGGTCCTGACACAACCCCTCGAAACAGCAACGGTTATGTCACTTGCACATCACTTCCGTGTTCCAGGATGCACAGACGGGCCCTCCGCATCAGGCTGTCAAAGCTAAAATGGCATTGGATGGTATCCGATCGTTTACAGGATGGCGACCTCCGTAGCAAGGACTATGCCGGTCGAACTGGACGGATATGCAGATCACTGATTTTGCAAAGGGTGCCACATCACATGGCAGTGGCGCGAGGAGCACTCGCCTTGCATTGGTGCGCTGTCGCCACGAGGCCGTTTGGAAACGAACTGGTCGCCGAATAGCAAGCTGTCTTCAGGGAAGAAATTGCTTTGTGATTGTCCTTTCTGCCCCGAAACTCTATCAGCCTCAGATATGGTATCCGACGGGAACGAGCATAAATGACTAACGAACCGGGCAAGGTACATCCAAGCGGTGCAACACACGCTTGACGAGAGAAAATGCTTACCGACACCATTGCCCATGTCGTAGAGTTCCCTGAGGTCTACACCAAGTAGCGGGCTATATACGACATTTACTAATCCCGATCGATGACCGCTGTACTGCCCGAGACACTGAAGCCAACTCCAACCCATGTGAAGTACAATTCGGTCGGTGAATCTTTACACGAGGATGACCTGCCAGGCACGGTTAGACAATCCAAACCGGGGGGTTTGACAGATAATCAAAATGGCATGCTGTGGAGGTGAAATATTTATTGCATGATCTCGATTTCGCAACCGCTGTCAGCCATTGGGCAGTGAGATTCAACAGGGCACACAGGTTGTCAGACTTGACCAAAAATAGGTCCAGATTCATGGGCTGCCCTCTGGACAGCTTGCTGATGATCATTTCCACTAATAAGAAAGGGTTTGCATTGAATGAACCGAGGACGAACACCGAAACGTGTAACCTAGGCATGGTCTTCACGAGTGTCTTCGACTACTCCTTCCGACGGAGCGTCGGCTAGTTTTTTGGGGCGAAATCTCCCCTGGCGTGCTTCCTCAGTGAGTCGACTAAACTCTTCTTTATGTAAAGCCTTGACAGTTCGCTAGTCAGTCGGGCAACAGCAGGACAGGAACTGAACCCACTTCATAGGCAGACGTGTCTTCGACTACGTATTTGTGCTCACTCTGGCTGTCTTCCCATGTCTTCAACTCGAGGCGCAGCTCAGGTAGGATCTTGCGACCTGATAACTTGTCGAGATTTGCGTTATACATCATGACCCATCTAACCAGAGAGTTGGTCCAAAAGAGGTTTGTGTTTGAATTGACCTACCTTCTGTGTCTAGCAATCCGTGTGTTGCGGTCCCCACTTACGGGAAGTTGTTGGGAAGATAAGAGCTCTTTCAGGGCCTTGTCTCTCAGAACGTGATATGAGACCTTTGGTAATCGTTCCATCGTGTCATCTGATTCACTTCATGTCAGAGCCATGATTTAGCTTCAAGTTTGAGCATCGAAAACCAGTGATCACCTGGTCTGCTTATTCTTGCCTTTGTTTGGCTTGCCTCCAAGTAACTTCGACCACGGAGTTCTTGCATCCTGATTCAAAGGGTTAATTTTCTTAGCGGTTGGTTTCCGACCGCAATCATTATCCATATGGCTATTGATCAACCGGTATTCGACAAGGTCACCGCATACAGGACAGTTTACCAGAGAGTCGGCTGAACCACGACATTGATGAAAGGCGAGCGGACGAGGACACATACATACTCACGTAGGAGTTCTTCTTCTCTTGGGTCCGACGAAGGTTCCGTCTGCGTCCGTTGTCGGGAAGCTTTCCTCGCGCTCTTCGCCTGAAGTGGCGACGAGTCTCCCATCTCGCTTGATTGCTTTGGATTCGAAGGCCCGGCGACGCAGACAACATCGGAGTCTGAGCTGTGAGAGACCTTGGTACGCCTGCGTTTCCGCCTATTCCGGACAGGCGTCTGGAACGTTTTATCGCTCTTCGAGTCATACCCAGAGGGTTCTTTCGGCCGCTTGTCTCGAGCAAAGTCAAGTACGATTGGTCTGAGAGACTCATTGATGAGCAAGTAGCTAGTGACGGGCAGATGACGTATTTACCGCGCTGTCTTCCAAGTGGAGACGACTTCTTCCAGAGCTGGATTTACCCTGAACTGAGCTTCTGTCGCGGGTTTTCGACAACTAGGACATTCTGGTTCTCTCACAATGTGTTCCCGTATGCACTATTAGAGCACATTTCAGCACGGTCGAGAGGGGCTTTGTCGATTTCTTACCAATGAACAGAAACAGTGACCACAACCCAGTGAGATGGGTGCATCGAAGAATTCACAGCAGATTGAACATCGAAAGCTGGTGTCCAACTGACGCAGCTTGGTCTCTGAAAAGTCTGTCGGGTCAGAAATATTCTGCGCCAAAAGTGCCTGTAAATTGTTCGTTGGCATGATTAAGAGACGCGTTCCGTGACAACGTGACAGAACGCGACATGTCACACGAAACCCGAATAAAATAAAATGCGGTGGTAGTACAATGCTAAAGTACAATGTTCACACGTTTCCTTCAAAGTCATACTGATCTTCCGTCGCGGCAACTCCCCGAAGTAAGGGATCCAGGGAAGCTAATTCATCCTTGATGCCGTTCCGTGCCACCGTATCAAGTTCTTTCAACAGAATGGAAGTGATTTTCTGCGGGGCATCATCATCAGAGTCACCAAGATGGGTCACCAAACACACCTTGAACTTGGTGTCTACTTTCAATAGGGTATCACCTAACCCTGCTGTCCAGCTCGGTGGCGGGCTCCCCAGCCCACTTCCATAATTCTGACCAGGAGCTTGAGCGTTTGCAATTCCCCACAAACTCCCATCGCTCTCCTCCAAGGGCTTTGGCGTCAAATCCTGGAACAAGTATGATACCCCCGGATGCGGGGCAAGCAATCCAAGAGGGCCCATCATATTCTGACCAGAATTCGAGAATGCAGAGGGACCGAGAATACGGGAAATCTTATTATACACCTCGGACAGCACGTCAAGAAGGGATAGTAATGTTTGGTGGTAATCCAAGGAAAAGGGCTGTTGGAGTTCAAGTCAACGCGCAGCATCTGCCACAGCTCTACGCACTATATGGGGTGAAACAAGGTATGAGGCTTCCGACGCGTCCAAGTATGACGCGGTATAATCGGTGAAGCCGCCTGCAGCTTGCCGTTTTGCCACTTTCGATCGAAACAACCGCTATAGTACGATGTCAGGATGATATTAGCGAGGCACGATAACACCCTGTACATATTTTGGTTTATCGGTCTCTTCTTTGGCTTGGTCATATTCATTCATGGTATTCAGCAGACCACGAAGGTAGTCGTGGGCTTGAGGGATATCGAGAAGATTGGAAAGGGACATTGCCAGCGTTGCAAAGCGATGTGTCCTGCAGCCGGTCAGAAAAACCGAAGACAAGTTACCACCGTACACACCGTTTCTTCATAGCAATGTTGTTGAACACCCTGTCGAGTTCCCCGCGAGACATCATGATCGTGTGGAACCAGTGACTACGGCTGAGGCGTAGAGTCAGCCGATGTCGTTTCTTCTAGAAAAGCACGACGCACCCTTCATGTACGTTGCGCATGTAAGTAAGGGTGATGATCCTCTTCTGGACTAAATCCCGGAGATACTCGACGGATGTCCCCTGAGCGACGGCAGATGTGCCGTTCGCAACCAGAGTGGCTGTCGAGGGCAGCGATTCGGAGTGCACAGATTGGCCGTCCCACTCTCTCCCCGGTGTAATGCTTGCCGTTGGGGTCTGCACCGCTGCCGCATAGGCTGCGCCAGTCGCAGAGGAGATGCTACCGACAGGCGTCGGACCGTTGCCTGGAGGTTTGAAGGAAGACAGCAAGTTTTGCGCAGAACTCTTCCTGCGCATACTCGGACGGGGAATGTCTGTCATGGGCACGCTTGAGGCTACCAGGACCACCACGTTACAAGTGGGTCGGTTTCAGTTGATCCTGCTAGATGACCTAATATGGGTGTCATCTCTTTCACCTGATCCAACACTGTCCACGACATGAATATAAACGACGTTGCGAAACAGTTTACAGATTTTTACTATACAACATTCGACTCCAATCGGTCCGCGTTGGGTGCTCTCTATGTGGGTCTATCAACTCAGAATGGCCCGATCTGGTCTGATCTGATGGCGTGTAGCGTGATACGTCGATGCTCTCGTTCGAGGGAAGCCTGTCCCAGGGCACGGCTGCCATCATCGGGAAACTTACCGTAATGATTCATTTTTGAGGTTCTCCATGGTTGTTGACCATTTTGTAGTCCTTGCCTTTCCAGAAGGTTCAACACAAGGTTACGACCATGGACACACAGCCCTCTGCCGTCAACGGGGCCATCGTCGTTAGCATTACTGGTCTATTATTGGTACATTTGTTTTATACGTATCTCGCCCCAGCTTACCGTGTAACAGGTTGATGATGGAGACAAACCTCTTAACTTTAGTCAAGTATTTCAGCTGGTTCCCGATGGTGCCAGTTATTATGTGTATGTATCCATGCTATCGTAATGCGTATCAAAGTGACTCATGCATCTTGTTAGCCACAACGACATATTCCGTCTCAACTACGGCTAATTGGGTGGAACACGGGCTATCATAGTAGACAAGTGACATCTTGATCATGCAGCGTGTACCTTATTTCGACGAGCAGATGGTTGCAGGTCCAGTGACTGGACTAGACTCTTTCCTACCTGAGCCTGGATTCAAGACCCGTCTATCACGTTGCACTCCAAGAATGTTTAATAATCGTATTCAACACTATGAACTTCGAAGTAATGAGTTGGTACAAGCACGTTGCATATCGCGCCCACTAAGTTGCACGGAGTACCCAGGGTATCGACGCTTGGCCCATGGGTAGTTGATTAATTGTACACTCTCAGAACACTGCGCGGCAGAGGATACGGTTGATCGATACGTCTGTGCCAAGATGACGTCTCGTCACCCAAACAAGACGTTCCCAGCAGTCCAGCCCCACGATACACTCGCTCGACGAGAGGTGATCTTGAAATGCCCAAATGCCATCCATTTTGACGCCTCAATCATCTCCTGCACCTCACACGTGAGATTCTGCCAGCCGAGGACCAGATTCATCTGTAAAGTGACAGCGCCCGCGCCACCCAATTTCCGAACTGCGTCCAGGAACGATTCGAGATCGGCTTGATTGCGGCATTGAAGAGGTTGTTGTATCTTGAGCGTTCTAAACACGCCCTGGTATTTGGTCGCGAGAAGACTGAGGAGCTCGGCGAACTGGTTCAGGACGTCGTCGTCACGTTCTTGGGAAGCGATCGTCAACTCCTGCAGCATCGGACTTGAGAGCAACCGGATGAGATCGATGGCGTGAGATGGTGACCCATCAATGGTCAATTTCCTCAGCAAGGGAAAGACAGGTGATAGAGCTTGGATACGAGAATCTGGCCAACGCACAAACCGGAGATCAAGTTCACGGATGGCAGATGCAGAGAGTGCGTGAGAGTATTTATGCAAGACACTAGGTACGAGGGGGCTGGGTTTAATCGTGATTTTTTGAAGCCGTCGAAACGGGAGCGGAGCAAGCGAGGTCAAAGGCTCCTTTGGACTGCCCTCGAAATGAAATTGTTCGATAAGAGGAGCGTCTAGGAGTAACCGGTTCATGACCGAGCTCCAGAGGACGGTTTCTACCTCTGGAGCCATAGTATTGGCCCAACTAAATGTGACCGAGCGCAGTGAAGAGGGAAACATTCTGAGGTGCGGGTTAGGGACGCTTTTTGCATGAAACGCAAAAGTAACAAGGTTCGGAAAGAGGTCAACGTTTGGACGGATGTCAATCAGCTGGTTGTAGATGGAGGAGTAAATACGGTGGGGATTCATGGTGACCGTTTTCGCATATAAGCGTCGCGCTCGTCCAGCGTATTTATCGAATGCTGCCCATTTCTCTGAGGGCAGATTAAGGAGGACAAGGGGGTCATACTGAAAGACGGAGTCTTCCTGTGAACAAAAGCGACATCAGATCCTGATGGGCGTTGTCCAGCCCTCGCAGACGCACGTCGAGGGTCAACTCGCTTGGTAAGAGAGAGATAAAGGGTTCCAGGGAGTGATTAAGGGCCCATAGACGATCGAGTGCTGGCCCGGCAATCGCCTTGCAGGCGGTGGCGAGGCAACAGATGCTACGGTTATCACTGGCAAGCTGGTCCAGGATCATCTCCAGTATTTCTGCAATGTAAAGGGCGCGATTTGGGGTAACGGGAACATGGCTGAGACAGGATGTGGGCTCGCCTGGGAGGGTGGACATGACTGCGAGGAAAGACCCTCAACCGAGCCGAAGCAGAGGATATTATTCCACCAGATTTGACGTAAGGATTAAACCCAGAAGGCCACGGTTGCTGCGGTCGCTTCGGTAAGCAATTTGCTGGTCATTCTGGTGATTTTTGGGACTAGACCAACTGATAGATCGTTGTCCTGAACTGCGGTCGAGTCCAAAGCGAGGCTAGGAGTGGCTGTGCTGCACAAGGCCAATCGCGTGTTTTGCAGACTGCGCGCTGTCCTTGGCTTCCTACTCTCATCTCGTCCACCATGTCCACTGGTTTCGGTCAAGAGATCGTCTCAGTCGTAAACAAACTTCAAGATGTGTTCAGCACAGTTGGATCATCTGGATCACAAATTGACCTGCCACAAATCTGTGTGCTCGGCAGCCAAAGCAGTGGCAAGAGTAGCGTGCTCGAGGTATGCAGTGCCGTCTATTGTGCTACAGTCAAGTGATCTACTCTTTCTAGAATATCGTTGGGCGAGATTTCCTACCTCGTGGTACTGGTATCGTAACGCGGCGACCGCTCGTGCTCCAGCTCATCCACCGGCCTGCCAGCCCATCACAACCGAATGGTCTCTCGTGTACGTTGCAATTTCTATGACAATGACTTCATTGACCTCGAAAAGCACCTGCCAAAGCGCCGCTTGCGGGCACAGACCACCACGCCAACGAATCAGAATGGGGAGAGTTCTTGCATCTGCCTGGCGAGAAATTCTATGATTTCAACAAAATTCGTGCAGAAATCGTCCGTGACACAGAAGCGAAGACAGGTCGCAATGCTGGTATCTCACCACAGCCCATCAATCTGCGCATATTCTCGCCCAACGTGCTAACACTCACGCTCGTCGACTTACCCGGTCTGACAAAAGTGCCCGTCGGAGACCAGCCCAAAGACATTGAAAAGCAAATCAGGGACATGCTTTTGAAGTACATATCGCGACCTGCTTGTATCATCCTTGCTGTCACGGCAGCCAACACTGACTTGGCAAATTCGGACGGTCTCAAGCTGGCTCGTGAGGTTGATCCAGAGGGAACTCGCACGATTGGTGTCCTCACCAAGGTTGATTTGATGTACGTCATCCGAGCCATTTTAACGCCAGCACCAGTCTCATCGCGCGCCTAGGGACCAAGGGACTGATGTTGTCGACATCCTTGCGGGCCGTGTCATCCCACTCAGACTTGGCTATGTGCCAGTCGTGAACCGTGGACAACGGGATATTGACACTTCCAAGTCTATCAGCGCTGCCCTGGACGCGGAGCGCAATTTCTTTGAGACCCATCCTTCATATAAGGGAAAATCTCAGTACTGTGGAACCCCTTTCCTTGCTCGCAAGCTTAACATGGTTCGTCGACGGCTGTTACTTTCAGTGTACCACAAGTTGATAAACAAACTGTTCAGATTCTAATGCAACATATTCGCAACACCCTCCCTGATATTAAAGCACGTATAACCCAGCAACTTCAAAAATTCAATGCTGAACTTGTGAGCCTTGGTGGACCAATGGGCGATGGTTCAGGGGGCAACGTTGTTCTTGCCGTCATCACTGAGTTCACGAATGAGTTCCGCACTGTGATCGATGGTAACACAAATGATTTATCATTGAATGAACTCAGTGGTGGTGCGCGTATCAGCTTCGTATTCCACGAACTGTTCAACAATGGTGTTAAAACCATCGATCCATTCGACCAAGTCAAGGATGGTGACATCAGAACAATTCTGTACAACTCCTCCGTGAGTGGTATCCCGTTACGCGCGATCTAGCAGTCTTGAGCTAGTACACAGGGTTCGACGCCATCACTGTTTGTTGGCACCCAAGCCTTCGAGGTTATTGTCAAGCAGCAAATCAAGAGGCTTGAGGATCCCGGATTAAAATGTTGTCAGCTTGTATATGACGAGCTGATCCGAATTCTTGGACAGCTACTACAGAAAATTGTATGTTTTTGTTTTCAGACACGAGAAAGCTGACCATAAACTCGTATACAGCAAGCCTTTAGACGTTTCCCTGCTCTCAGAGAGCGTTTTAATTCTGTTGTTGTGAACTTCTTCAAGAACGCCATGAACCCGACGACAAAGCTTGTGTCTGACATGGTTTCGTACGTATGCATTTTCCCATGACGTCTCGACGTGGCTGAGCATGACTACGATAGCATGCAAGCATGCTACGTCAACACGACTCATCCTGACTTCCTTGGCGGACATAAGGCAAATCGTCGTTTGCAGCAGTCCAATCCCGTTTCTGACTACTTTCTTTTCGACAGGCTATGAGTATAGTCCAGGAACGCCTCAACGCCAATAAGCCTGCGCCGCCACCGGATGCAAAGGGAGGTAAACTTCAAAGCCAAACCAACGGGAGTCGCGACTTTGATCTCGACCCAAAGAAAGATGAGCCCAGCTTCTTCGGTTCGTTCTTTTCGACTGCAAAGAAAGGACAACAGAAGAAAGGAGGCCCAGTCATGGAGTCGGTAAGCACTCTAAGTGATTGATCACTGGACTGACTTAACACCTGCTTATCCTGCAGCCACCTGCGATAATTAGACCTCAATCGGCGCTTAGCGAGCGAGAGACCATGGAGACCGAAGTTATCAGTAAGTGCTATGGCTATCAACCCTGGATCGTGCTCACATTACCGCAGAGCTCCTCATTCACTCGTATTTCAACATAGTCAAGCGGGAGATGATTGACATGGTCCCAAAGGCGATCGTCCTCACGCTGGTGAACCACTCCAAGGAGAATTTGCAACGCGAGTTGTTGCAAGAACTGTATAAACCTGACGTCCTTGATGAGTTGATGAAGGAGAGCGAGTTTGTGGTCAACAGGAGGAAGGAAGTGGTGAGCATGGTGACTGCACTGAACAAGGCCGAAGAGTAAGTCTTCTACCGACTTGATTTGGAATGGAGTGCTGATCGTCGGGACATGTGACAGAATTGTTGCTGGGGTCTAGATTTGTGCATTCGTGTTTTGAGTAATACCCTTCTACATACATGTTTTGCTACGTGGTTATGGTCAGACCATTTATTCGTCCGACAAGGACGTGTGATAGGCAGCGAAGATGGCGGTCAAGGGGACACGGGGATTACGCAGAGGCAGTGGATGACCACTGTCTTCTCTTCGGATATGGCCTTGCTCTGTTTAAGCGTGGGAATCCGGTTCGGGAATATTCCGGGGGGCGTGTCGTCAGGGCCGAAACATGTTGGGGCGGGGTACATAAGCGCGGGCGACACTTGGACACAATTACCCCTCTTGCTTTCTCCCCCCAACTTACTGCTCACCATGGCTGAAGGTTCGTGGACGGATGACATCTTGCTCAAGGTTCGTCCTCTACCCCTGTATTGAACACCACTTCCATGTGACGTGCTAGCTCATCAACATCATTGTCTACTTCGCCTTCCTCGGTTCCAACATTTACACCATCGCTGCTCCACATGACATCTACTACTCTGGCAAAGAGACTTACATCACCCCTGCTCCTTGGGCATTCTTGATCTGGTATGTCTGCTGATTCCGTATTGGTCCCGGCATGCTCATGCATTGGATAGGACCCTCATTCACCTCCTCCTTCTGGGGACTATCGTCTACCAGTTCACTGCGACCGGAAAGAGGGTCATCGTGGATGGCATTGCGTGGAGGTTCGCTTTGCTTGGCGTTCTCAACGCGATTTACGTCAACCTGTGGGCGAAGCACCACTACGTCGTGGCCTTTATCTTTGCGCTCTTCGTTAGCAGCGCTGTTACGGTGAGTGTATTGCCTCTATGTCTATTTGCTTGCATCTTCCATTCTTCGTTCGGGGGGGCACCGGCGTTTTGGAAGCCGTGCTCGCAGTTGCATTGTACCCTGCGGACATCTTCTAACTCGATTGCAACTCTGGCTAGCACATCTATTACATCGTCAAGAAGTTTTATTCACCGACAAGCACGGGCGACGAAATCTTTGTGCATCTCCCCTTCTCCCTTTGGCATGGTTGGACTACCGTTTTGGTCATTCTCACCGCCTTTGAGGCATTTGGTGTCGATGCTCTTACTGAACCTGCTGGGGTGTGGACCAAGGTTTTCGTGTTCCTTGCTCTGTAAGTCCCTCGCTTGCCTGCGGATGCCACTAGTTCACGCGCCACTTGTTACACAGCTTCTTCCTTGAGGGCACTGCCGCAGCCTACGCCTTCACTTCCATTGAGGGTGATTTGCCGGCCTCTATTGCGACCATGTGGTCCCTGTTTGCCATCTTTGCTCACCAAACAGATCCATTCGTGCACTGGACTTCCCTCGCTTTCGCCATCTTGAGCGCGTTCTGTGTGGTCAAGGGGATCTGGGGATTGTACAGGAGGCTCACTGGCGGTGTTGTTCTCCTTGCAGACGAAGAGCGTGCTCCACTTATTGGATGAACATGCGATTTGATCAGAGGCTGTTCAGCGTTTTGTCTTCATTTCATTCAACGAGTCGCTCACGAGATGTCAAGCTTTTTGTTGTCCATGAACCTGTGGATATATCTGTATTCTACTGGCTCCCATGTTTTTCTTGTATGTCACCTGTAAACTATGTCTTTGTCTTGCTCATTGTCTGTTTACACTGGATGAGATAAGCCGCAGTGATCGTCGGAGATGTGGATGGCGTGGGAAGATGGAATATATTTGGTATCGACTTTCTAGAATGTTCAGTATACTCGTAGCCAGCCTCTTTTGTCCTTCCAGCCGTCCACATCTACGGAAGAGGTGACAGACAATCAAGAAACAAAAGAAAGGGAGTGAGTGAATGAAGCGGATCAGACGGTGGTAGGGGCAAGACAGGAAAGGAGCCACAATGGCGTGATGACCGTTGTTATGATCGGAGTTTGAATTTGTAGTATTATAAAAGGACGATGCTCTTCCCGACAACTTTCTCCCGTTTTCACCCACGCCAGTTTTTCCCACGGTTCCTTTTACCCCGACTTCAATTTTCACGAAAAATGTCGTTTGCACTTCCCGCGCGTCAGGTCACCTTTGGTAGATCCGCCGCGCCGTACCAACCCCCGCAGGCATCCCAGGCGTCCAACGGATTGGCCCTTCCTGGTCCCAGTTCGTTTAGCCTCCCTGGACCGTCGGGTCTCGCCTTGCCTGGACCATCACCGCTCTCGCAGTCGCATACTCCACCGCCGCCAGCAACCGCGTCCTCTACAGCGCAAGCGAATGCAACAACGACTACCAGCAAAGGTACCCCTTCCCCCGCTATTGCCGGCCCCTCTACAACCCCAGCGCCCGTCGTACCGGCAACTCCAGCACCGTTGACGCTCGAGCAGCAGCACATCACTGCAGTGGAGGGCATCGTTCCCACTCTTCAAAACATTGTCGCGACCGTCAACCTCGACTGCCGGCTGGACCTCAAAACGATTGCTCTGCACGCGCGTAATGCAGAGTATAACCCAAAGGTTGGTATCACAATCAAATTCGCATGTTTGGGCACGCCAATGCGCTTTTTGCACATTAGCGTTTCGCCGCTGTCATCATGCGCATTCGTGAACCCAAGACCACCGCCCTCATCTTTGCATCGGGTAAGATGGTCGTCACGGGCGCGAAGAGCGAAGATGACTCGAGGCTGGCGTCGCGCAAATATGCTCGTATCGTGCAAAAACTTGGCTTCGATGCCAAGTTTGCCGAGTTCAAGATCCAGAACATTGTTGGCAGTTGCGACGTCAAGTTCCCCATCAGACTGGAGGGCCTTGCGTACAGCCACGGACAGTTTAGCAGTTACGAGCCCGAGGTGTGTATCGTTGCATTAGCCCACCGACGAATGTTGACCACGGGCGTAGCTCTTTCCTGGTCTCATCTACCGCATGTTGAAACCAAAGGTCGTCTTGTTGATCTTCGTGTCTGGCAAGATCGTGTTGACTGGTGCCAAGGTAAGCTATTCATCCGCGCAGTCTACTCTTACAGAGCCTAATGTGTTCCACCATTCTAGGTTCGAGAAGAAATCTACACGGCATTCAACACTATTTACACGGTGCTGTGCGAGTTCAGGAAGCCATGACACCTCGGCCTCGCCGATTGCGTCTACTTCCACTTTCCACTCCTTCATTGCATCACTACCCATCGCTTGTCGTCTGACGATACGACGACCATCCCATCCGCAGTTGATTCACGCTTAAAACCGTTATCATTACTGAGGGATTTGGCCAGGGGGCAGACGTAGTGCACGGATTTTCCCATCCTTCCCTCTCCACTCAATAATCAACATACACCTACGCATCAATTGACTTTCTTCTGCATGATATTATTATCGTTGTTGACATTAGCATTTACATCCAAAGGGCCTCTGAGCGGGTAGCTTGTGTAGATGGGTAGAATGAATAGTATTCAGTTGTCCATCACTACTGCCATTTGGTCTGCTCAACAACTTTCGAGATGTCAGCTCCCGTAGATTCACTCGCTACGACCCTGAAAGAGACCACGATATCATCGTAAGGCTTGCCTTCGTGCCGACATGACGCGTTAATCGTTTCTTCAGTGCCCGACCAGACGGCATCTCCAGCGGTCCTGGTTCTGCCACAGCTATCGAGCCCGCCGATCCGTCTGTAGCACACGAGCAGGTCGTTACGCCATGGAGCGTCCAGGGCTCCGTGTCCGCGGAGGGCAAGCAGCTTGCGATCGACTACGACAAGTTGATTGATCAGTTTGGGACACGCCGTGTCGACGCCGCCTTGCTCGAGCGCTTTGAGAAACTGACGGGACACAAACCACACCCGCTCTTGCGGCGGGGCATGTTCTTCTCCCACCGGTGCGTCGTGCTCATCACTCGGGTGTGATTCTGATTTTTTTATCTAGGGAATTTGATCGCATTTTGGATCGGTATGAGCAAGGGAAGCCGTTTTTCTTGTATACGGGGCGGGGACCGAGTAGCGATAGCATGCATATCGGGCACATGATCCCGTTTGTGTTCACAAAGTAGGCGTTCTCGATCCGCCTTGTTTTCTAATCTCATTCCAGCACAGGTGGTTGCAGGACGTGTTCGATGTCCCGCTGGTCATCCAGCTCACAGGTGCGTAATCAACCTCCAAGGATCCGCACTCGTTCACCGCTCCGGGTTAGACGACGAGAAATTCTTGTTCAAGCACGAGCTCAAGATAGAGGATGTACGGAGATTCTCCCGGAGCAATGCAAAAGACATCATCGCTGTCGGCTTCAATCTCAAGAAGACGTTTATATTCAGCGACCTCCAATTCGTCGGGAGCACTTTCTACCACAACGTCGTCAAGATCTCCCGCCAGATCTCCTACAATCAAGCCAAGGCGACGTTTGGATTCACTGATTCGTGAGTCGACACGACGCGTCCCCTTCGCAGACTAAGACCTCCCACCAGGGACAACATTGGCAAGATCCACTTTTGTTCCATCCAAGCCGCCCCCTCGTTCTCCAACTCATTCCCGCACATTTTTGGCGACGTGAGCAACGTCCCCTCGCTGATCCCGTGCGCGATCGATCAGGACCCCTACTTTCGCCTGACGCGCGACGTCGCGCAAAAACTCAAGTACCCCAAACCCGCACTGATCCACTCGCGGTTCTTCCCCGCGCTCCAGGGGCCGCAAACCAAGATGAGCGCGTCGGACCCCAACTCGACCATCTACATGAGTGATACCCCGAATCAGATCAAGAACAAGATCAACCGCCATGGGTTCTCGGGTGGGCGCGAGACGGAGGAGGAGCATCGAAAGTATGGTGGGGATACGGAGGTGGACGTCGCGTATCAGTATTTGAGCTTCTTTTTGGAGAACGACGATGAGCTGAAGACGCTCGGCGAGGTGCGTAGGTGTCCTCGGCGCCTGGGTACCTCTGACGGGCTCTGTCTATAGGACTATCGCGCGGGCCGTTTGTTGACTGGCCAGTTGAAGGCGAAGTGCATTCAGATGCTCCAAACGTTTGTCAAAGAGTTTCAAGAGGTGTGCATGTATGGTGGCAGTCGGTGCTGGGTGCTCACGTTGTTTGCAGAGAAAAGCAAAGATATCGGAAGCAGATGTCGACGCGTTCATGGACGCCACCCGCAGGATCGACCCATCCCTAGGCAATCCTCCAGCAAAAACCTTAAAGGCCTAGTGGCTGAGATCTGGAGAATCTTTCATAGCAATCCTGTGCATAATAGAGCATAGATGAACATAAATCGAAACGCATATCTATGCCTAAGTGTGACATGGATAAGGGGGAGCGGGTAAATAACTTGAAACTGTCCTTGGGTACACATTTTTCACAACGCCATGGTCAACACAGCTTCATTTAATTATATCTCGACCGCGAACGCACGTGCCACACCCGCTTAAACCACCCATGCGTGAGCTTGAGGCCAGGCAGCGTGCTGAGGCCGGGGATAGTCGTCTCGATGTGCTCCACCTTGCTTTTCGGGGTGAGAAGGTTGGGGTCCGAGTTGACGTGGGTCATGTCACTGCCATCCGTGTCCTTTGTCCAGTAAAACGGCAGCGTAGAGACCTTGTCGTGCCCCCACGCGTCTACCGCGTCCAGCGCTGCTTGACCCCAGTCAAAGGTCTCGTGCGCAGCGTGATCCGCAGGACCGTCGACAAAGACGACGAGTTTTTCGTTCTCGGGTCGGATGAAGCCCTCCCGAATGCCGTTGCGAATGAGTTCGCGGAGTGGGTTGTAGTAGGCGAACACGTTGATGAGAATGACGGCTGTGTGATCGAGCGCAGGGCGTCTACGCGCGACAAGGCATATTAAGGGACGACATACGTTTGTTGTGGATATTAAGCTGGTTCCAGGTGATGACTTCGAGGATCTGACCAACGATAAGGATGCCGTCAGGGATGGGGGCTGTGTGGACGCAGCGCCCGGCGTACC